>NDXB01004879.1:196713-248994 GCA_002631895.1 Agapornis roseicollis | reverse complement strand
GGGGCAGTGCCGGCACAAGTGATTAAACCAGACCAAGAACAGATAATTCCAGTTCAAAACTGTGGGTAACAGTGACCACCTGACAGAAATACCCGTGGCTGTGCTCAAGCCCTGCATGGACCGGATTAGCCTGTGTTTGCCACTCAGTCCTGGGATGTATTTTTCTCATGTAGCCTGCCCAAGATGTAGAAATTGTTTGTCAAATTTTCTGATATCAGGGAGAAAAGAAGGGGAAAAAACCAATTAGACAATGACTGGTCTGCTGACATTTAAAAAGAGAAAATGATGAGCATAGAAAAAGAGGTTAAAAAAATCCTGGGCCAGCAACCCAGAGGACCAAAGACAAATCACAAAGTAGGATGCAACTAATTAAGCTGAAATGCCAACCGTGTTCAGTATTTGGTTCAAAGTACCCACGGTGTCAGGCTGCTACCGTGACCCCCACGTTGAATATGCCAAGGGGGAATGTAGAAAAGGACTGAATCAGATAAGTTAAATACAAATATTTTAAAAATGACATTTTAATTTCTACCTCACCATTTTTAACGTTTTCAAAATCATTAAATAAGCATGTCGCCTATTCTCAGATTAGGCCAAATGTCAGATGTTTGTATGCATTATTCAGCTGGACATTTTAAGTACATAATCCTTCTCCTTGCTAAACAAGTGGTATTATATTAACAGGTTATTTTCTTAAAATGAACGGTGAATAGAAACCAGCTGATACTATAAAGCGGTACATTACTGAATGTGGAGCCAGTGCTAGCACAGAACTGAACAACGGTCTGCAGGGAGGACCAGGGCAGCAGGCAACCACAACTTTCTGCTGTATCTCTCTATGACTTCCAAAGCACATTTCAAGGCACTGGGACCCAGAGTCTCAGAAGTCCTCTGGCACAATTTAAATCAAGTCACCAATGCTAAACTGCTCTCTAAAAAATCTGTGTTCCAGAAGTTTTAGGATGAGCTAAAACCTGAAAGGTTTTTCAGGCTAAAACCTGAAAGTCGAACATGGTTTTGCCTTTGAACAGTCCAAACAGAAAAGCGCCCTCTGCCCATCTTCAATTCACACAAATCATGGAATCATGTTCCTTTTCATCAGAAGTGTCTTAAGATACATCAAATAAAATGAATTTATACCAGGATAAAAAAACCTCTCACCTTGGAAAGTATAGTAGTTAAGCTACTTATAGAATTACACTTACCTGAAAAATAAACTTTGGTAGGTAAATAAGTCTACATGGCAGAGTACATTTTTACTGTGGCTCATTCATGATGAGTGTTTTGCAGGACTTAATTAAAAATAGATAACAGACCTAAAAGGAAAAGGTTTGCAACCAACTTCAGTAGGTTCTTTGAAGCCCATGTCATACTCTTCTTTCCAGTTCTGTTGGGTATTGGGTTTAGTTGCTGTTTTGTTCCCAATGTTTAGATTACAATTATTTGAGAGAAAAAGTAGACCTGAAAAGAAAAAAAGACAATGCATGGAGCAGTACACCAGCAGGAACCTGTCCCTGTGACTTTCGGGAGGAATATGAAATAGGCAACCACAGCCAGGAAATGATATACGGCCCATAGCATATTCCAAATGTGTTTCCCAAACTTTCCTTTTAGAACTAGTACTTGTTTATGTTTCATACAGAATTTGTAACGGGACTGACAATCTCTGGGGTTTTGAAGCTTAAGAAGCTGCAAGCATCTTTTCTGACTGAGGAAAAGCTGCAGACTGACTTAACTTTGCTTTATCTGAATACCAGCAAACCCACAACCTCACTTCAGGCATTGCTTAGCTTTGTTGTTGTTGTTGTTATTGCTTGTCACATCAAATAAAAATCTAAATCTGCGAGTTTGATAAAGTTACTTTTCATTTTGTGAACACGAGGTAAACACACAGTTCTGGAGAGAAAATTAAACACTTTTTCCATCATTCAGGTACAGCTGCACTGTGTAAAAGTGCCTTGCAAAAGCAATAGTCTCGGGTGCTTTTGAAGCACAACCAACCAAGAAGCTAATAATGAATAGGAGCGTTTGTGATTTCTCCTCTGAAACAAGACGTTGCTTTGAGTTGCAAAGCATTCCCCCCAAATGCCATACACCAGACTCCCATGAAACTGTTTTTCGCAGACCCTTGGTATACTCCTATTGACAGGAACAGAGTCCTGCTGTACCATCTGTGTAAAATGTGCCAACTTAACTTAAATTAACTTACCTCCTCTTTTTCAATTCTTTGCCTTGCTTAGGTTTGAAAGAACTTATTGAATAGAAACATCCATAGAAAGCAAGCTGCAACCATACTCTCAGTGCCCCGAGATAACAAACTAAGGAAATCAGGCAAACTTTTCCTGAAAGACATGATCTTTGTACCTTCTTGCTTCTTCTGCAAAAGTGAAAAGCTTCTATATTTTTACAATGTCCTCCATTGGCTCATGATATGGACCTATGACAAGAAGTTCACTGCCATGGCTCTCTTTTTAATAGCTGAATAAATGTGGGCAAAATAAACAAATGACTACAAGATGTGCCATGCTTAATTTAGCACAGACCCCTGTGTTACCAGTGTTCAGCGCTTGTATCATATTGCTGGATGCAATAAGCCAGCACAAGTCTACTGGCAATCTTAAAATCGCACCCTCATTGCTTTGTATGAACACAGTTTGTAATTTTTTAAAGTAGTGGACCGAGTATATCAGTATCCAAACCAAGGCTCTATGGTTTGCCTGCATAAAATACCAAAATGCTTTTAATTTAGAAGGGTGAATCAGAGATCAGATTATACTGCATAGCTATTTAATGTAATTTTCTAATTGAATTACAGTTACACACTTGCATAAAATGACTCAGCAAAGCAACTACAGTAAGCCATACCTGATAACATATTTATGATGTGTTATTATGTTATATTGCATTGGGTTTACATGTCAGGGTTTTGGTAGCAGGAAGGCTACAGGTGACTTCTGTGAAGAGTGATTCCTGCCAGGATTTGTGGCCCCATGGAGAGAAGCCCACACTGGAGCAGGTTTGTTGCAGGACTTGTCACCCCATGGATAGGACCCACACGGGAGCAGTCTGTTCCTGAAGGACTGCACCCCGTGGGAAGGATGGGGTTAGGTTGCCCAGGGAGGTGGTGGATGCACCATACCGGAAGAGGTCCAAGGCCAGGCTGGATGTGGTTCTGGGCAACCTAATCGAGTTCAAGCTGTCCCTGCTCATTGCAGGGGGGTTGAACTAGATGACCTCTGAAGGTCCCTTCCAACCCAAACTATTCTATAACCCATGTTGGAGAAGTTCATGAAGAACTGTCTCCTATGGCAGAGATCTCATGCTGGAGAAGAGGAAGAGTATGAGGAGTCCTCTCCCTGAGAAGGAAGAAGCAGCAGAGACAACATGTGATGAACTAACCACAACCCCCATTCCCATCCTCCTGTGCTGCAGTAGGGGTGGAGGCAGTAGACAATTTGGGAATACACTGAAGCCTGGGAAGAAGGGAGAGGTGGGGGAAAGATGCTTTAAGATTTAGTTTTAATTTCTCATAATAAATTAAACTCATTTCCCCAAGTCTGGGTTTTCATATCCAATGTTAGAAGTCCAAACCATGGTACCCATCAGATATTATTAGTGTACCCTCTGCATGCAGCTTCCTCTCAAAATCTTAATTTCTTAATCTATAAAACAAGAGACTATACCTCCTTTTTGGTATGAACTTGAAGATTTACAGACCAAAAAAAAAGCTGTTTAACAAACAGGCATGAATAGATAAGTTACTTAAAAGAAGCAAAATGCCACTGGTATTATAAAGGACATTAGCATTTACCTTTTGTACTATATAAAAAGTAACTAATAAGAAAACACATTCAACTTTTTGTAGATTTAAAAAACTGAAATGATCATCCAATACAGAAAAACTTCCAGTATAATATAGCATCATGGCATAACTTTAATCTATATGCTTGATAAGCATGAAAATGCTATCCAGATCAACCCATCAAACAAGAACCTGCACCACCGAAGAGATTTTGATATTATTAAGTTTTATTTTATAGTACAGTGTTGGGCACTTTATGGTAATGTGGAGTTCACCAAAAACTACCGACGCCACAAATTTGGAAGGATAAAGTAAAAAACAAAGCATATCAAACATTACAGCTCATTTACTACATATCTAGACAGTGCGCTACTGACAGTAGTCTAAGGTCTGAATTACAGTTTTTGAGATGGCTTTGAACAGTAGCCCAGAGGGTGCAAAAGCATGGAGTAAATTATTAGATTTGGTTCTGATTTCATTAATGGTCAGTAACCAACTACAATTTTAAAACTTAGGACAATGCTGGTTGTTTGGGGTTTTTATATCTCTGAAATGATTAAAGTGATCAATAAAAGCTCAAAACGTCTTGTACTTTATGCCTTTCCTGTTAGCACTAAAGGCTTGCAACAAGGGCATTATGAGGAATGGTTTCCAAAGTTCACTAAAACTTACATAATGTTGCTTTGTTCCATGTTGAGGCATTTCTCACGTCTGACACAGATCTGAAAATTACAAACACTAACTGTCAGCTGGCTAAACATGTAAGCATTTTACATTTCTCTTCCTCCTTAAAAGTGATGAAGGAACAGATGAGATGAGCTTGTGTGTACGCTCCACCAAGACTAGCTGTTCCACAGTGCTTTATTGCCTCATTCAAGTATATTAATTTAAAGAAGTTCTCAAGGGAAAACCAAAGGTTAAACCAAAATATACATCAATATACAAAGAAATTAATTTACAAAAAATTAAAAGGATACTAGTAACATTAGTAGATATTTTAAGTAATGACTTGTGATAATTAGGGATGTCACAGACTAAATTCTTAATACATACGGTCATCACCACGAATTCTCACATCATCAGTGGTACTGAAAAGTGATGCTTAAGTCCTCATCTTTTTATCAATGATAAAGAATGGGTCAAATTATAAGTTAAACAACATTAATTTTAATATTTAACCTTACATCAACTTAACTAGGTTATAGTTTTAAGAATTGCCTAGAACTACTGGTATGTGAACATTGGTTTAGGCTAATTATTTTCATAGACTGTGACATCCATAATCATTCTAGTCATTAGAAATATACATTTGCCTCATTAGAATATCTTCATGTTTTTATCATACAATCATATTTCAAAGCTACATGTAATTTTACACATTATTGAAAAAAGAATAAATTTCAATATCTGCCTGAAAAGCAGATGTGCACTAAATTACTTTTAAACAAAGAGAAATATTGCACAAAATTCACTGAAGATTCAGAAGTCAACACATTTCCCCACACACAACCAAGTAGCTCCCTTATTTTTAACAGAAACAAAATGTCAATTCACATGGAATTGTAATAAATGTCAATGTACTTGAACTCAACTTATTTTTCAAATGCTAATACTGTTACTGGACTAAATACAAATGTTAGTATTGACCTAAGTAATAGTACAAATTAGAGTACCCTTTACTACAGTAAACCGTGGAGTAACTTCAACTGTGTCACCTGCTTCACACTCCAATCCAGCAGAAAATGGCAATGGCCCTGACAACTATGCAGATGGTGGATGGCCCTCTAGACTAAGGTGGCTGTGGGGTTCATCAGGCAACTACATCTAGTTTAGCAGCTCCCAGGAAAGACCTATCAAGTACTTTCAATTGGCCACTGACTAAAACTGTCAAACAGACACTACAAAGCATATCAAGGAAGGTTTTGCACAAAACCACATACCATCACTTTCCTATTCCTTTTTTTCAACACCCTGAAGACCATGAATTCTAGACCAGCTGTGGTCCATGCTCTTGGGGTGATGAGGAGGACACATTCTACTCAGCCCAGATTCTGTTAAGTAAACAACACCTGGCAAAGACATACACATGTAATAGCAACAAAGAAGTTACTGAAGACTAGTCACATCACCATTCATACTTGTTTTGCTGGTGCACTTATTTCTACAGTCATTCTCCAAAGATTTACTGCAATATCATGGGGACAGACAGCCTTCACCATCCTGAGCTTTGCAATAAGGAAGCTGTTTGCCTTGGGCATAATTTCATTAGCACATTTCTTTAGCCTGAGGTTTCAGACTGTTGGGAACACACTGGCTGGAGTCTCACAGCACCTGGGCTAGAGCCTGGCACCAAGAGAGAAGATGGTAATGCTCTTGGAAATAAAGACCTTCCTCTAGGACTCCCTGCAGAGTCAGGGAGGTCAGAGGCTATGGGGCTCCTTTCCACAGCACAGGGTACTAACAGTCATTATTATACAGGGGGTGCATTTGCAAAGGGGCCTTATGCTGGCACATTGATTATTGCATGAAATGTTTCCTCAATTGTTTACATGCATAGAATAAAAGATTTTAGATGCTCCTAGCAATTCCACTAGACAGCTGCACCAAGAAAAGATTGTTCTGTAGGACTGAATATGATTGATTGTAGATGGAGAGATAGACGCTGTTTTAAAACCTGGCTTAACTGTTTTTCTGCCTAGACTTTACATTGTTTACAAGAACACAAGGTTATAAACTAGTTTGTTCTAAACCATGAAATCACATCTGAACCAGTTTTTTTGAGATCTAAACTACTCCTTTAATAGACTGGGTGGGATCTTCAAAAGCACCCAGCATGTATCTGAAACTCTGGCTGAAGTCTGTGTTAAAATGCCTGAGAGGGGACTTAAGCCAGTGCTGAGAGTTTCTGATGACACCACCCAAACAGCAGCAGTACCACTGAAATGCTAAATGACAATGAAGGGTTCAGTTAACAAGTTCTATGACAACTTCTACAACTACATTTTTCCTTCAGAACAAGTCCATTTTTCAGATACATGATGCCCAAATATGTGGGATGGAAGAGTCAACCCCTGCCTACTCTACACAGACTTCCCTCTGCATGCATAGAGGGTGGGTAAGGATCACCTTGGCATCCATAGTACTGTCCTTCCCTGAATATCTGCACTATTTTTAACATATTGCATCTCTAAGCATAGGGATGGGAAGGCTCTGACTGGGACAACATACTATCAATTCTGCATATCCCACAGGGGATTAATTCAATAGGCAATATTACTTTTGCCTACATGGCTGGGTTGGAATCACTACAACTGAGCAAGAACATGAAATAATATTGTAAAATCTGAATTTCCTTAAAGCTTCCATACCTTCTGAGGACTCCCAGGCTCTGCTTCACCACACACCACTGAAACAACCCAGGAATCCCTTCGTCTTTCTACTGCCTTTGCTTTATTCCTCCCAAACCAGATGAGTGATATGGCTCATTTCAGGCAACCATTGATGCAAAAGAAACTCGAAGATATTAAATTCAAGCCCTAGTTCAACCTCCTATATCAGAAATTTCTTGTTTTGTGTAAGTAACAGATTATAAAGCTTTGTCTAATAACCTAGTATCTTCCCTAAACAGAAGAAATAGGAAGATTTTTGAGATCCTGAAGAAAAGACATACTTAGTTCTCACCAGTAGCTGGTGATGAATGTTGCTGTTCTTCAAAGACATTAGGAGGATTTCTACAAATAAAAAGCACATAAGTATAAAACTTGTAAAAAGTACTGGACCTGGAAATTTGTCTTAATATGGTACCCAATGCGGTAATAAAAATACTGCATATGTAACCAATAAACAGTTTTATATTATCACAGGGACAGAGAACAACAGTGCTCAACCGGAAATATCAGTTTGGACTTATCTATTTGGTAACTGGCAATTCTGTTTAAATAAGGCACAAATATTAGCCTTTTTATAAGATCACTGATAGCAAGTGGAAAAGATTCTGTAATATTATCGAGTTAAAAATGTACCTATAGCTAAGTTCAACACAGATAGATGACTGAGTTCTTTCTGAACCCATACAAGATTCAAATCCAAAAAGGATGTACTATTTAATGAGTGTAAACACTGTATGGGCTTTATAAATAGTAAGAAAGCAATGTGGCATTAAGCACAGTAATATTTTGACTGAAATAAAAATAATTCTAAGTTTAATTTTATCTTTCATCTTCTGTTTACTTCTTTTCAGCCTGCATTTTACTCAAATTTCACTCAGACAGTGAATTACTATGCCTCAATTTTGAAAGGTTCCACTACCAAGCTTTCACTTTTATGATTCTTATAATAACTATAAGAATATTAGCAGTTTTACATGGCGTCCACATTTTTTTCACAAAGGTGAGAACGGGACAATCTATGTGGTAACAGAAGTTCAGTGCCTGACTCTCATGTAGAGCCAGTAAGATTCATTCTATCAGAGAGGCATTTTTGAAAATCACTTTTTCTGGCAGCATTCCTGGACTTATGTTTTTGATGGGTTTGCAAGTTGTAATGGCCATAATTTCAATTTATTTTTTTTTTAATTCTTAAGACATCAATACTGTTTATTATTTCTAACAAAACATCATTTTAGACAGAACCATGGACAGAAACACCATGACAGATGCAGAGGAAAAGAAAAAGTGAATCTTGTCAACGAAATGCAAAGACATGAATGAAAATGAAAGAAGAAGTGCCACAAGAACAGAAAGCTTTGTGTTGTTTGTCTTCCCTTAAACACAGTTGCCAGCACTACATTTAGGTAATCCTTAGAACCAGCAAAGAAGTTTAGAGCAAAGATTTTACATAATATTTATGATGCTTTTGATTTTCAATAGCAAAATACTTTGCCAAATAACATTTTTATGTTACTAAAAAATATTCACAACCATGTTGATACACAAGAGGAAACCAAAGGATAGATAAAGTCTTTGGAGTACAGAACTCTGGACACACAACCTCTGACTCTGGAATACTGAGATTCTCTAGCGATGCAGACTGCAGATGCCCTCAGGAATGTTCACACTCTAATCTGGCACAGATATTTCTGTAAGACTTTCACTTTTACAAACTTTAATCTTCATTGCACCAATTTAGAAAAAATATTTCTGGAGACTCATCCTCAATGACAAGGAATGGCCCAGCCGTTCTCATACTGGAACAAGCTTAAACATTTACATTAACAAAGTCGAAGTCTTAATCTACCAAATGGTAAAGCATCAGCTGCTGCCTCTGAATGATATGGATCTATTCTCCTAGGTCAGCTGCCTTTCTATAATGCAGCCAAAAAAGCCCCTTTCTGCTTGTGTTAGCTAGAAGGAAAATTAATTCATAAAGTCTCATTGTGGCAACTGATATTACACCTTGCTACAAACTACAATTAAGATATTAAAGCATGATCTGGTCCAAATACTGACCTTATTAACATACTCAATCAGACCTATTCTGAGATGAAGACTAACCAAAGACTGACTATACCAAAGATGGAAAGAAGGAAAGAAAAAGTTTCTGACAAGAGTTTGGAAGAGCTGGAGAATATTCTCCTCAGGCACTGCTGATTTTATACCCCTGTGTTATTTCTGTCAACCGCATCACAAATATCCTTCAAAGCTGACAATTCCAATCTGCTGAAACTTACTTCATGTCTTTACTATCTTGAGCTACTGTGCAGGACAATATATGTATGGTAAGGTGGGAAAGGGGAGAAAAACTAAAATATTTAAAAAAAAAAAGAAAGCTGCTCCATACAGCAGCAAGATTTCCCAGACTTTAAAATATCCAAATATTCCTCAGGAATGCTGCCAGGAGGACAAATGCTTGTTCTAAATACAATATACATCAAGTCCATTTATTCTCCTTCACTGAATTTAGAAAGAGATTTGATTGTTCAACTTGGACAAAATAAAAGCTGGCTAAATGCAGTCTCAAACTGAATCTGTAATTTAAGTTTTCTAGTGTTACAAGTAATTTTCAGTCATGACTCTTTAATAATTTAACTAAATATGACTTCTAAGGAACAGTCATTCAGTCTACCTTCAAAAAGGCAGCTGCAATAAATGGAAACAAAATGGTTTAGAAGAGGCACAGGTCTTCAAACACCATTAAAATGTGGAAAATAAAACAAGAATAGAAATCTATCAATTCCACTTACACTTTCCTTTCTGAAGATTTTTAGGTGAAAGTCTACCAAGGGAAACCGGATAATATGTCTTTAAAGTGTCTTAGTTGTAAACAATTCAGCACTTCATGTACTTTACAGAGGAGGAAAAGCACGTGCTACCTTTCTGAAGTCTGAAGATGGGGCCACACTTCTAGTTTCAAGTTCCAAGTTACAGTCACAAGAAATTCCATAATTGGAAAAAAATTTCCGTTTCAGCCCCCTTTTGCTGAAGCAAATTGTTTCCATAGAAAATCATTATTGCTGACTTGTAGGTTTGCATTTATCTTCTAAGATAGGTAAACCTCTTCTCAAAAGATTAAGGCAATTATTATTCATTACAAATAGTAACATTTGTACATTTCAGACAAATCAGATTGCTTGGTTTATTTCCTATTTAATGGAATTAATATAGTACCTTCAAAACCTGGTTACCTGTTAGGTGATATCTTTCCTGCTGCTTAGAGGAAGAAAATGCTAGGAAGCACCATACGCTTGCTGTATTTTTAACACAGAGACTAACTAGTACCTGATTTAAGAGTGCATTCATATATTTAGCTCCATTTTGCAGACCTAACTACACCCAGCAAATGAACTGGGTAAACATAGAAGCAGATGTCCCAGTGGCAGAAAATGCATTCAAAAAATTCTCTTCAACAGAAGTGAATTATTTTTTGAATCAAAGACCTCTTATTCCTTTTTCATCTTTTGGTTATCATGTTATATGGAGTCCTGAGTAGTCTCCCTTCAACTTCTGATGGGAGTCAAGTTTCTCTTCTCATAGTTTTCTTACGTTTTATTTCCACTGCTAGTGCTGGATAAGCTATCCTTTGAAATATTTAAACCATAGTGAAAAGCAGAACTCAGTTTACATAATGATACCACTTCTTGAAGAAGCCCACCCTCTTCTGGAGTTTCATTTCCTTTCTTCCCCTCTTTTTCCCAGGGGACCAGAATGGATGGATGTTGAGAAAGACTTGCTGGGTGCTGATCTTCTGAGGTATTGCTTAGTGTTTCGTTCTGCTTTGCATACCTACAGGAAGAATAGCCTGGTTTGAAACTTTCTAGAGAAGCAAACTGGGCACTTGATCGTACTGGAGACAGGGATGTCATACTAGTGGTGTCCATCTTGTCAGTAATATAGGTTGTCTCACTACTTTCTTCTTCCAGCCTTGAGAGAGATTCTCTATGGCCACCTGAAAAAACTTGCTTCCGTGGTGATGGAGGAAGCTGCTTCCCATGGAGGACACTGTCATCCTGCCCAAGGTTCCACTCTGCTTGATCATTAGCACTGCTGCAGAGCAGAGTAAGGTTGCTCTCACTAGGTGCATTTGATTTGTTCTGAAAGAAAGAACATGTGTTTATAGTTAATATCACAAGAAACACCTCTACACTAACACTTTAGAAAAAAAAAATACTGTAAAGAATTTTGTGTGTTCCTAAATTATGATTTGGGCTCAATGTTACAAAATAACAATCCCAGAAACAATGTAAAATCAAGTGTGCTTACACTTCCTCACCAGAAAACTGACTCTTACCCTAAGGATTGACTTTTGTAAGAGAAAGGATTTCTGTCTCCCCTCTCCATTCAATCTTCACATAAGCAGTTTTGACAGTGAACAAAGACACACTTTGCTGGTTTTACCCATAATGTGAGACAGAGCTGGACTAAAACTAAAACCAGATGCCATTTCCTCTTTGCTTCAGTAATTAATTATACCAACTTTCAATATTAAATTTTTGGGGCAAAATGAACAAAAATGGGTATTTTATTGTGACCCCTATGTGACACTCATAATAAAAAAAAAAATACAAGCTTTTTAAACATTTGCATCAGAATTTGCTGTTCCAGTAACAAATCTTCTACTACAGGATCCCCCCCAGCAAAAAGGAATGTTGGACAGCTGATATGAGCAGGAATTCAAAACCACTAACATTTATTCTGACGAACATCACAGGAGTGACTTGGTTTTAAAGTTGTAAGCAAGCAGTCTGTTTACACTACACGTCCTATTCAGCTCTATCTAAAAAAGATCAAGGAGCCCTCTTGGAAAGCTCTGGAGTACTACTCTATCTGTGCTTCAGGTGCTATTACCACATCACCATATTACTACAACTAGTTTAATGATGCAAGGTGGAAATGGAAATAAATACATTCTAATCCACATTAAAAGACTAACACCAGCTCTGGGAATACCAGAGTCAACAGCTAAGTATAATATTAAGTAAATTATTACATTAGTCACAGGGGAAAACACTGATCCAAAATGACTTGGTAAACTGAGGTGCAACCAACCTCTCAGCCAGAACAGTAGTGCAGTGGCCAGTATGGGTGCACTGCTACATAGTCCTAGGAAGACAGATTAGCAATTCTAAAGGATATGCTACAGTGTCCGAACTGCATGTTATTGATTCCACAAGTGCAGAATTCCACTGTAAAGGAGTTGGAATTGTTTTTCAAATGAAAGCAGAAGACTAACCGCAGTCTTGTAATCAATGTCATCCATTGACCTGAAGAAATCCAGGCTCTTTGCTCCTGAGAGCTTTCCTTGATCTGAACTGTGTGTGCTCAGCGTGTCCAAAATCTCCCCAAGCAAGTCCATTTCTCCTTGATGCTGAGGAGTTATTCCAGTTTCACCAGAATCATCACTGTCATAAAAGTAAGCAGAAGCTTCTTCGCTGTCTTCTGATGATAATCTGAAAACAAAAACTTTTCCATCAGCTAAGAAAATAAAAGCCATTTTATTACAGATGCTTCTGAAGTAAATAGGAGACAGCAGTCCAAAACTTTTGAAAGACACCATAAACCCAGAATTTCTTTCTACTCAAGGGCTTCTTAACCATAGATACATGATATCAAGGGAGGTGAAGTTGCCATTAGCTGGTTTTCCTGTCTCCTTGCTTTTCCACAATCACTGCAACTATTTCTAGTCACTCTTAATATGCTTTCCCAAATCTTCAATCCAAATTTTACAGTTATTCCAAAATTAGTTAATATTTTCCCTTGAATGCATCTTATACCTAGGTCAGTGTTGCTACACCTCTCCAGCTGACTCTCACACTGCAAATCTTCTATCATATGACCAGATGTACTGGGGAACTGCTTATTTTCAGGGAGAACTGGTGGTTTTGTCTCTTATTTTCTCTGTCATTCATTGCAATAGTTGTACCTCTGACACCCACGTTATTCCAGCCTTTCCGTATCTCTGTCTATCCAGAATACTATTACAAAGGGCATTTCCATGGCTCACTGTCTTCATGGTACCCTTAGAAAACTACAAATAATGAAATGATACAAAAGCCTGTTCCTCTTTTTCAAAGCAGATTTAATCCTCAACCATTTTACATCATCTAGATCAAGAATCAAGCCTGGACAGGAGAAAGATGCATCACTTGAACTCACTCAATTTTGCTGAATACCACTAGTTACCCTTCCTCCCAAACATACACACACATCCAAGAGACTTCTTACTTGCTTATTCTCTCCATTTCATCATCTTCATCCAAGGCAAAATCCTGGTTACTGAGACGCTGATTGAAACGAGTCTGGAGGACAGAAAATTAACACTATAAATTTTGTTTATTTTTTTGATTTCAGCATTATTGATTTGGAGCCTAGCTGCTACTTTACTCATTAAGGCTTCCTGAGGACTTGATGAGGAAAACCACACATTGATCAAGTCTTCTAAAGGTTGTTATAATAGGTTGTGAAGTCCTTGACCGTCACCAATTAAAGAGGAAGAGATGCATTTTTCTTCAGGGCCTACGGAGGGCCTTATTATTTATGCAAAGCCTGGACTGCCTTATTGCTTATGCAAAGCTTTGATTAGCAGAAGACTGGCTATTGGAGGAAAAACATCACTCAACTTATTAGCTTATCACAAGAAGCACTATGGTCTACTACTTTCTGATAGAAATATTTGCCAAGTTTAGGTCATTGTGGCCTGCTGAGCACGAGGAAAAATTGATTTTTGAAGTAGCAAACACAAAAGAAATCAGAGGTGCCTTTACATAGCTATGTTTATGTTAAGGTCTTAAACAGAACTGCAGAATAAGTAGTATGCCAGCTCAAAAACTGTACACCAAGAATGCCTTCGTGCAGGATGATTCCCTATAAATTACAGTTAATTCAAAGTTAGTGTACACTCAGAGCATCCCATGGAGAGCTTTTGTAGAGTATCATAGAATCACAAAATCATAGAATAGAATCATAGAATAGTTAGGGTTGGAAAGGACCTTAAGATCATCTAGTTCCAACCCCCCTGCCATAAGCAGGAACACCTCACACTAAAGCAAGACACACAAGGCTTTGTCCAACCTGGCCTTGAACACTGCCAGGGATGGACCACTCACAACCTCCTTGGGCAACCCATTCCAGTGCCTCACCACCCTAACAGGAAAGAATTTCTTCCTTATATCCAATCTAAACCTCTCCTGTTTAAGTTTGAACCCGTTACCCCTTGTCCTGTCACTACAGTCCCTAATGAAGAACCACTCTCCCCAGCATCGCTAAAGGCTCCCTTCAGATCCTGGAAGGCAGCCTTCTCTTCTCCAGGCCGAACAGCCTCAACTTTTCCAGCCTGTCTTCATCCAGGAGATGCTCCAGTCCCCTGATCATCCTCGTGGCCCTCCTCTGCACTTGTTCCAACAGCTCCATGTCCTTTTTATGTTGAGGACACCACAACTGCACACAGTACTCCAGGTGAGGTCTCACGAGAGCAGAGTAGAGGGGCAGGATCACCTCTTCGACCTGCTGGTCACACTCCTTTTGATGCAGCCCAGGATACAGTTGCTTTCTGGGCTGCAACACACATTGCAGTCGGCTCATGTTCATGTTCTCATCGACCAACGTCCCCGAGTCCTTCTCCGCAGGGCTGCTCTGAATCTCCTCTTTGCCCAACCTGTAGCTGTGCCTGGGATTGCTCCATCCCAGGTGTAGGACCTTGCACTTGGCATGGTTAAACTTCATGAGGTTGGCATCAGCCCACCTCACAAGTGTGTCAAGGTCCCTCTGGATGGCATTCCTTCCCTCCAGCATATCCACTGAACCACACAGCTTGGTGTCATCAGCAAACTTGCTGAGGGCGCACTCAATCCCACTGTCCATGTCAGGGACAAAGATGTTGAACAAGACTGGTCCCAACACTGATCCCTGAGGGACCCCACTCGTCAATGGCTCAGCGTCCGGCTGGAAGCCAGTGACCACAACTCTTTGCGTGCGGCCATCCAACCAGTTCTTTATCCACCGAGTGCCCCACCTATCAAATTGATGTCTCCAATTTAAAGACAAGGATGCTGTGTGGGACAGTGTCAAATGCTTTGCACAAATCTGGTAGGTGACGTCAACTGCTCTACCCCTGTCCATCAGTTCTGTAGCCCCATCGTAGAAGGCCACCAAGTTAGTCAGGCGGGATTTCCCCCTAGTGAAGCTGTGCTGGCTGTCACCAAGCACCTCATTATTTTTCATGTGCCTTAGCATGCCTTCCAGGAGAATCTGCTCCAAGATTTTGGCAGGCACAGAGGTGAGACTGACTGGTCTGTAATTCCCTGGGTCATCCATTTTCCCCTTCTTGAAAATGGGGGTTATATTTCCCCTTTTCCAGTCTTCGGGAACTTCACCTGATTGCCATGATCTCTCAAATATGACGGACAGTGGCTTAGCTCCTTCAGGACCTGCAGATGGATTTCATAAGGTCCCATGTAAACTGGAGCATAGGAGGTTCCATGTGAACATCAGGAAAAACTTCTTTACTGTAAGAGTGACAGAGCACTGGAACAGGTTGCCAGGGAGGCTGTGGAGTCTCCTTCGTTGAAGATATACAAGGTCCACCTGGACAAGTTCCTGTGTGATGTAATCTAGGTTACCCTGCTCTCGCAGAGGGGTTGGACTAGATGATCTTTCGAGGTCCCTTCCAACCCTTAGGATTCTGTGATTCTGTGACTTGTGCACGTTCAGGTTCTTAAGATGGTCTCGAACCAGCTCCTCTCCTACAGTGGGCCCAAGGTCTTCATTCTCAGAGTCCCTGTGTCTGACTTCCAAGGCTTGGGTGGTGCAGTCAGGGCCTTTCCTGTTGAAGACTGAGGCAAAGAAGTCGTTCAAAACCTCAGCCTTCTCCAAATCCTGCGTAGCCAGCTCACCTGATAGCTTCCAGAGGGGGCCTAAGTTGTCCCTGGTCTTTCTTTTATTTGCAATGTACCTGTAGAATCCCTTCTTGTTATTCATAGTATTCACTAACCTGTTAGATCACATTATTTAGCAAACAGTACCAGGCTAATGGTTTCTACAATACTTGGAAGAAAAGTCTCTGTCTTGACCAGAACATTGAAGTCAGGTATTTCAGTCACTTGTGCTTCACAAATTGCTATCTTATGGTCCATGGATCAATTCTACTTGTTTTGTTTCAAAAACCTGCAAGGCTAACTATACAGGCAATCAATCCACTGAAGAGATTCCGAACCTTGGAAAACTGACCATAACTTAAAGACATATGGATAGAATTTGTGCAAAGGGAGAATAGTGTTACCTAACTTTGAAGAAAATCACACTCAAGCAAAAATAAGTGCTACTGCCCGCATCTCATCATGTAGTTCACCAAATGCTTAAACCTGCAACAAGCCCCTGATGGGGAAGAAATATGGCCTTAATTTCAGACTACAAGGAGCTTGGAAATCTTGTACTGTGAGGATTTCAGTATGTCACATTATTACAGATGTTGGCAGTGTTCTACATGTAGCAGGACCCTCTCCGTAATCCGCCTTCCCCCACCCTTTATTGACAAGACTGTCACAATGTCCACTCTACAAACTGACACGTGTTCTTGTTCAACAAGAGAGGATTTAATTAAATCTGCAGGTTTTGATAACTCTTTCCGTAGGTTTTTGTCCACAAAGAAGAAATGTTTGGTTCTTAATGTATTACACCAAGTAACAGGTTATAGAAAATGAGATAATTATTAGAATATTAAAACTTATGAAAGAACCCAAACTAAGTTTCATACCAAGCAAAAGTTACAGGGTGGAACACAGAAATGTTTGAGTTTCTGGGTTAGATAGTTAGATATAAAAAGTTAGATATTTCTAACTCTTTCCCAGTATTCTGTGTTCTTTGTGTCATCCCCATCAGTATTGTAATCAATCATATCACCACTTGCAACTAAAGGGACAAATGATGTTGATAAGCAGTTATCTTACTGACTACCAACACAACTACAGTTGCTTCAGTTTAAAAGTTGCTGCTTTGAGTATTTATCTTCACTGGGACAATTAAAATACTTAATTTCTATAATTCTGGTAATTCACTACTTCCCCAAGAAAATTCTGACTCAATATTCATTGTAATTAAAGCTTTAATCCTGGGACTGATTCTTGGAAGACATTCTGTCTGTGTCTCACTTCCTTGGAATTTGCATCAGAATTAGATGCTGCCATCACATTTACATCAACTAAAACAAACACGAGAGTTTGAAAGAAAGAAGGTTCATTGAAAATGTTGAGAAATTTCAGAAAACAAAACCAAACTGGCACTTGTTCACTTGTAGATGGCTTAACTCTGCCAACAGAATAAACCCCACAAGATAACCCTAACTTATTTGTCAAACTAATAAAGAATGTTTCAAAGAGCAGAGATGGCAAGTTTCAAAAAATAAAATGAAAACAAAAAATAATTAAAAAAATAAAAGAAGAAAGGTTGTGTCTTTGAGAAACAGGAATTGAATAAAATTAGAATCTGCGAACACCATAGGCACAGCAGTGGCCCCTCAGAACATCTACAAACAGTATTATGCAAGTGTGTTAGTGAAAGCAAGAACAATATCATAGAAAGGAGCCTTGGAGGGCACGGGTTGATAAACAAAACAATACCTTCTAGATCCTGATGGTAAGACTCTCTCTTTGAAAAAAAAAAAAATTTGTTACCAATTTAAATGTTTAGGGGTACAAAATTGTCCAGGGAAGACTTTCAAGAACTGAAACAAATAAAATGGGATTTACATAGAAAGAAAAGCAGAAAGCAAAAGGGGGAGGAAAGGAAAATATGTGGTTGTAAATAACAACATTCTCCAGAGTTTACAGCTCTGTGAGGAGCTAGCCATGGAGACAACAAGCAACACATGTTTTTAAATAGGTGACTTTCCTCCAGGAGCTGCAATAAAAATGACTGCAAGGGAGGGGGATGTCCAGACTTACTTTGCAAAGAAAGAAAATGAAAGAAAGAAACTCTTAATAAATTCCAAAAGGAGAACATAAATCTTTTTCAATGCTCCACTAGGCAAAGTGACATAGTACGTGCACCTGCAAAAGCTGTCAAAGTCATTTAAGAAGTCCTTCCGTTACTGACGTACCCTGCTGTTTGCAGTTATTTAAGCTTTTAATTTCTGTCTTTTCTGCATTTTGAAGTGTGTAACCTTTTTATACCTTTTTATAAAAAAAGGACAGACTTCTGTTTCCTTCCTGATCAGTATTCTAATAGTAACCAGACCATTTAAATTTATTACCACGAGAAATGATATGGTAACACTCCTTTCTTGCTGCTCCAGAACTTTATAAAGACTTAATAGACTGCTGTCATGGTCTTTTCTATAAAACAAAGCAACAAACTTCTTTAAAGTACTCAAGTGGTTTGCTTCTTCCAACTAGTTTTGCTTACATAATAAATGTATTATTTAATGCATTTTTATCTATAAAATAGATAGATTTATCTATATCAAAACACCAACAGAGATTCAACTATTGCTGTATCAAAATTTTCTCATCTTCAGGCACACTGCACTGCAAGAACCCATCTCTCACTTTGCTGAGGATATGAAAAGAGTTCAATGTACATAAACAAGCATAGAGACAAGTGCATGTTCGCCACAAGCCACTGCTGAGCCATCAAGCCTGTACATAAAGTACAGCAAAGACTAACTACAGCTGGCATGAGGCTACATATTATTACAGTATACATCCTCTTTGGTTTCTGCTTCACTTTGAAAATCTTATTCTGTAAATGTTCTACTAACTATATAGTTGTGACAAATGCTGATCAGTGGAACTAGCAAAAGAAGATACCAATACAGGTGGAAACAAAGTGAGAAACCTGTTCTCTTCTGCTTGCTTGTACCCTCATAAAATGTACTACTTTGAAAAAAAATGTATTACTTGGAAACAAAAATGTAGACAAAATACACAAATGCTAAAGGATTTAAATGTAAGGTGGTTACATTCTTGACTGGGCATGAAAGTCAATCTTTAAAATGTCAACTTTTTATTTAATGCTAAACCTTTCAGAAGCACAGCTTTCTTGAATGAGTGCTTATTGATCGATACTGAGGCAGGAAGTTTAACAAGGCTGCTGTTATTAATTGTCCTCAAAGTGAGAAACAAATAATCTTTTGATAAATGGCAGCACACACATAATTTCACATTTACTGGCTACTCAATACATCAACACATATAAACTTTCAAGAAAAGAAAAATATCTACTATGGTTTAAATCTGCGAAGTACTATTTCCTCTTTCTTAAAAATTTAAAGATTATTTATTCATTATGAGAGAGCAAAATAAATTCAAATCTACTGTTACTTATGATTCAGTATTTTATTTTACCTATCATTCTCTACAACTCAATCACAGACATAATTATGGCTTCACCTCCAGTAGGGAAACAAAAGATCTTTCAATCAAACTTTATAGTTAAGCACAACCCATTGCCTTCCTTTCTGGTTAAAGACCTAAAGCAATGAATAATGAAATCACAGCATAATGAAATCAAAGGAAAGTATTTCACATTACACTCCACTAAGTGTAAGAACTGAGACTGATGGGATAATAAGGAAAGAAGAGATATAGAAAAGTAGTAGCTTCTAAACTTTCTCTAATGCCCTTCTTTTTCTGGGACATGGTTTAAATAGTGCCAGGATACCAATTAGCTACATGAACACCAGACCAGGATAGATGCAAGCAATAATTCTAGATTAATTTCTGGAAGAAATGCCTTCAAAGAAATTACTTGTGTGGCTTGAGTCACAGAAAGTAACACAAAGTAATGATGCCTCACAAAAATAATGCTCTGGTATCAGAAAACTTGTCCTGGATATAAATGAAATAAATGTTATATAGGGTGCCATATTTGCCATTATTATTATTATTATTACAACTATAACAACACAGGACTAATGGATAATTTTAAAACTACTATGTTAAATAAAAAAAACCCTTCATCCTTCCTAGGACAGAAATGTTCTCTGCTTTAACAGAATCAGACACATAGATGATGTATTTGAAAGAACACGAAGCGGTTGGAAACATCCACAGCTGTATGCCATGAGACAAGTGTCATCAATCCTGAGAATCTGTTAATTAAAATGATAGCAAAACAGAGAAAACAAGTAGGCCTCCAGTGATAGAAAGAAATCCTTTTCTGTGACAATAAAGAGCCTGCAAGAGCAGGAAATCCAGACAACCAGAAATGTGCAGGAAAGAGTACAGACACAGTACTCTGAAATGAGAAGTAAGCTGTACTGCAACAGAGATCTCCACTGACTCCTATAATGTTAAAGGAAACATTAATATCCATGCCAATGTGGGATTTTCTGTAAGGAAGGATGATAGATTTTTGAGATACTTAGTCATGGATAGCATATTATTATTTACATTCTAAATTATTCTGTTGAAAAATTAACAGACTCCAAGCTTTCTACCTTTTATGCATGCTATACACCTGAACACAGACGATATCTGAGAATTTTGCAACACTGGTTTTGATTTTTTAGGACTAATTATGCTTCTGGAAATATTTTTTCAGAAATTGTTATGTTTTTCTCCAAAACCCAAACAAACTTCCATTTTCTAAAAATTACAAACTGTTTTCCCTTAGGAAGACTGCACCATCTCCTGGCTCTCTAAATCAGATCAAGGCCCCATGCTGCCCACAGTCAGGTATCACCTCCAAATAGCCAGATCTCGCTCATTCTCAGTGGCACAGAGGCTATTCTTAGCCAAAAAGGCCATTTTAGCCTGACACATTATGGCACCATGCCACACATCATTCTAGTTGCAAAGAAATGCATGAACTGAAGGCAGCCTAACTTCACTTTAATTGGCAACAACCACAAGTGTTAGTCTTTTAAAACAGGACGCAGAGATTTTCAGTACCATTTGCAACAACTGAAGTGAGCAGCTTTTTCTAAACAAGTATTCTCTATGGGATTTTTTGTGGTTGATTTTAAGAATCAGATTCATCAGGCAGAACGTCCAGTTACAATAAGTAAGAAAAATACCACTTATTTTCTCTTTCTGATGGTTATCAGTCCCTTAAGTTTATACAATGATTAGAGGGAAGGGAAATCACAGAATGGAGAGTTGAGGGGGTCACAATGGAGAGAGAAACAAGAAGATAAGGGGGACTGTGTGTCAGAAAAGTAAAACTGATCCAAGTCTGTATGCGCAAAGGCAGAAAAGAGACTGCTGTTTGACATACCAGCAAAGTCAAGAGACTCAGAAGTAACTCAGGTGCACAGTGTGTAACTTGTGTGAACTGAAGAACTGTAAACCCAGTGCATCTGCCTGGAACACGCTACCTGTTTGATACAATTCTTATAAAGGTAAAACAGAGACTGCTGGTTAAATTGATCTTTTGATTCAAGTGTGTGCTGTATCCTTAGATTAGAACTATCACATGTAAAATCACTGCTAGAAGTGTTGTTTGCAGATCACATGTGGCTTTTTCGAATGAAAACTTACCAAAACCACTGGAGTTAAAATGTATGATGTAGACTTACCCTAAATATAAAAACCATATACCTCCAGACTTCAATATTCTCTACACAGTGCTAAGGAACTTGGCAGGCACTCAGATTTAGATGTTATTCACTACTTTCAGATATTTTAGGGCCTAAATTACACAATAAACAGCAGGAAACCGGCATCATCAGAATGCAATCTAGATTCTAGGTTGGCTGAGTGCCCTTTGGTCATCCCCACTCTCTCTCCACATACTCCAGAAAGAGCCCGAAGTAGCACTGCTGCTAACTTCAGCATTTCAGTACCATCTAAAATTGGGTTGAATCTGGGCTTTCACATTCACAGACACCAAGATCCCTGAAGTAATGGCTTTCCCTGTTTCTTCTACTTCTCCCTCCTTTTGCCTCCAGCAAAACTTTGTTCTTTAATTAAATGTCTTCAACTTTCAAGCCAGAAGGCAAAGGCAACATGGAAGCTGGGATACAGGTCCCAATCACTTGCTTATGTTTCTTCTGGCTCTCTGCTTTGGCTAGATGGAGCCAAAATACGACCCATGGAAGACAGAAGATACACAGCAAGTTAAAGCAGAGCATACCACTGTTACCTTAGATGTCAACAAATTCTCCTGTTAAAAAAATTAATCCACTTATTTCAATGAACTACTAAGGACAGAAAGGTTCATCCAGTTTTGAAGGTGCTTTGTGAAATAGCTTTTTTTTCCTCAGATCCTTAGAACAAAGAAACCTTGGTAGGTTACCCTCCGAAAGGCTGCCTTTCTATTTGTTAGGAACTAAAATAGGTGACAATAATAGCCAGAAATAGCCTCTGGAAACTTTTTGCTTGTCTAAATGTCTCTCTCAGCAGGATAAATAAGAGGTAGATAACTTTGTCCTGAATATCCAAGCATTCCATGAAATGCCCAAAGGGTAACAAGAAATTCCAAAGTGATTTCCTGACCAGCACCCTATAATGTGTTGGTTTTTTTTTTTTTTTTAATTGGTGTTATGGTAATTACTGGAGAGATTTCTCAAGTGTTGCCTAGTGAAAAACTCAAAGAAGAAGAGGCAGCCACAAGGTTTACACTACTTTATGGGTGCAGAACTAACAGAAGTCTTCTACGGAGACGTGCAACAGTCCCTCACTTAAACCATGGTGAGATCAGGCAGAGGAGAGCTCACCTAAAACCACACTAAATTAAAACAAAACAAACAAGCTTTACAAACTTACACTGCATCTTTTTTCTTTAATTGTGTTCACAGACTAAATTCAAATCAGTCACTGTCACTGGTTAGAGGCTGTATCTACTATCGAGGGTGGAGGGAGAAGGTTTGAGCCACCTTGTAATTATACCTCTCCTTAGAAGCACATGTGCCTGAAGACAGTATTATGTATGCTACCTGAAAACATCAAAATGTTTAATTTAAAATGCACAAAATCCAATCTTTCCACTAAAAAAGAAAAAACAAACAAAACAAAACAAAAAAAAAAAAGAAGACAGGAAGGAAGTACTGTTTAATTTCTAAGAGGGATTCTGTTGTAAAAAGCAAGGTTTTCACAAGGCAAAGGATGCATGTGTGCCCGCACTACTTTGGAAAGGTACCAGAGCCACGAGAGGGCACTCTCGTAATCTACAATTTGAATTTTTCCTGCCTAGCTTTTTCATTTTTAATTAAAAGGAAATCTGGCTGTTTTGCGGAATGAAGAGATCTTACTTGACACACCAAGACAAAAGGGTTTTCTCCAAATTAAAGGAAGCTAATGTAATCGACAGTATTTTCAAATTGTAACACGTTATCTAAAGAAACAAAACTTACTAATAAACCAAAGCTTACTTCAAACCTACATTTTAAAGAAACAAAACAGGATTCATATTAAAATCGACCTCTTGCTGTTTATGACATCTGTCAATTTGTAGTATTTTAGTCAGTGAGAGTACCTCCAGCTATATAACCAGCATTATCTGTGGATGCTAGGCATAGATGTAATCTTAAGCACATCATCTGAATCCAAACACAGGTAAATGCACTTAATCAGAGTTTTTATGTATCTCAAGGTATTGTGGAGTTGTCTGTGTGTTTGGGTTTTTTGTTTGTTTATTTTGTGGGTTTTTTTGTTACAGGGGTTCCAGTCACAGAGTATGTACATTTAACACTGCAGTATCACAAGAATTCCCTTTCCTCTCTTCTTCCCAGGAGAAAAATGTCTTCAAAATAGCCCATTCTCACCACTTTTTTCAGGTTAGGAGGGTAATCAGTTACTGGACGCCCTTTGTAGCTAATTGTTATGTCATTCATTTTACTGGCCATTGCAGGGGTATTGATAAATCAGGCACTCCTGAAGGTAAGGTTATTCTGAACACATCCTCCTTCCTGACACTTGCTATCTTTGTTGAACAGAAGCCAAGTATACCTACTGCCAGCTGAATTATATATTGTCTAGTTACTAGGATACACTTCAGTAAAAGTTTAAGAGCTGCATTTGCAATAAGCTTTCAAAACCAGAATAAATATGGTAATTCTCTTCTGTTTGAAAATGTCAAGAAAAAAGTTTAGTCTAACTTGGCTTTTATTTGCTTATGCAAAAGTGTTTCTAAAACATTCTTCGGCACTGTATTTAGATCCTGAATAGTCATGGAAAGTAGCTCACTTGTTTTCTTCTATATACAAACGTTTAAAGCACTGCTGACACATAGGGATTCCTGGTAAGTCCACACTTTGAAACTAAACCCTGTTTCCATTACAGCTGCAAGGTAGTGCATGCCTAAAGGTACAGGTACTATCTATATATAGTTCCTTAGAGACAAGGGGGCATTGCTATCTTATTAATTATAAACTGAACTGGTAGTTCTTACTTGCTATTCTGCAAATCTTCAAGAATGTTTCATTAGCCACTGAATACATTAGGACTACTGACATCCTGAAATTCTCCATTTTTTCTAAGCTACCCTATCACCTGATATAACAGTAAAATCACAAAGATCATATTCATGAAGTCAAACAGATCTTCCTGGAATTCTATCCAGACCTATAATAAACATGCTTACTTTTTAATAATACATTAAATTGGAACAATTTTCTAGAGTCCTCACTACATCTAGGCCCCTGTCTACCAAGAAATCTGCATCACCTGGGAGCTTATAATGAAACAGAATTAAAATAGATTAGGCAAAAACTGAACATGCAGTTGTCTAATATGTGCACTGCTGTACCCTCCTCATCAATAGTTAAATGAAGTCAGCTATATCATTGGCAAGATACCGCAAGAGTTGAAGCAATCTTATCCTCGCAATAATTTTCATTTAAAAAATTTCATCTGCTAATTCCTTGTACCTTCTACATACCTAATTAACGTAGGAGAGATGTATTATTAGATCTAGGCATGAAACAGTTAACAGCAGTGCACATGCCAAGGTTTTAATAAGGCTTAACAATAAAAAGCTTCAGTCCTCCACTTTCACTAGATTTTGCGTTGTAGTTTTCCTTTGCTTAGGGCAATCCATCTGTTAATGTTGACTTGCAATACAGTTAAGCTTGCACCCGTATAAAAAGCCTGGAACAGCTAACCTAAGCAAGAGTAAGCTCAAATGAATATTACGGAGATAGAACAATTC
The DNA here is from genome assembly GCA_002631895.1 of Agapornis roseicollis. Classification (NCBI taxonomy): domain Eukaryota; kingdom Metazoa; phylum Chordata; class Aves; order Psittaciformes; family Psittacidae; genus Agapornis; species Agapornis roseicollis. The sequence goes on along the minus strand of NDXB01004879.1, from coordinate 223,674 downwards.
ATCTTAGGCAAAGATTAATTGTGTGTGCGCACATGCGCAGGCACACAGGCACATATGATGGCACTCCTGTTATTTCTTTTCTTTAGGAAAGACTTTCAAAATGAAAATGACAGGAGGGCTAGCTGATCGCTACAGTTTGCAGTAGCACAATTATTTACCCTCTGATTAGGCCTTGACAGCTATTTTACATGCTATAAATTGTTCTGATTTACTGTTAATTTTTTCAAAGTCTATTGCCAATCTGGAGAAAAGAAAAAAAATACAATAAACCCACTATGACAGCAGTGATAAAGCTTAGTAAATATTCATTGTAAAAAATGGCTCTGCACTGTGACCAGTGCTAGTATTCTCCCTGGGCCAAACTGGCCTTGTTTTCAATAAAACCAGAGAAGTATCCTTTCCCTTGAGCCCTGTTAGGCTGAGGCTGCAGTTGGAACTGTCATCTTCACACAAAAGCAAAGGGGTTGGGTTTTACAAACGCAAAGCCTAATTGGGAGATCTTCATGGCTGTACCCTTGACATTTATTAAGGCCTCATCAACAAAACAGGAAATAACCGTACTAATTAGCAGATCCACAAATAAATTGCTATTTGTTGGAATAAAAGCAGATTCACTTCCTATTGTAAAGGAAACATCCTCCCAGACCCCAAAATCCTATTATGAATCAATTATTAAAATAATCTTCTACAGTGAAGCAAAATTTCATATCACACAATGTTTTGAAGTAAATGTTTTACTGCATCTCATTAACTATTAGTATTTATGGTTGTTTTTAAGAAGTAGGGAATGAAAAGCTTAAGGCCTTCATATAGCATGACAAAATATTCCACCAAATACTTCATATTTACAAGTTTCTAAATGTTTCAGTATAGAAGAGAATAGTAATAGAGTGCAGAGGTGGCCCTTGTTTGGAAGCAAGATGACCATTAAAAGCAATCTCTTTAATTAGCGTTTACATTTTGGGGGCAAATTCAAATCACTGATATTGCAATTTACTATCTTATCCTTACCTTAAATATACATCAAAATACACAAACTGCACATTAGCACTATCTTTATACTGCTATAGGCACTCATGGGCGCCATTATTAGAAATCTAGGTGGAGAGGTTCATTTGTAGGATAAAGAGTTACAGAAAAAAGGATTAAACCTGACAACAGCAGCCACCTGTGAAATTCACTTCTAAATGGTAGATTTCAGTACTAGAGCAGCCTTCTCTCAGACACATGCACTTTTGAATTCAAATATATATTTTTATTTGGATGTCAATTTTAATATCACACTTATTCGTAAAAAATTACATGTATGTTATCCTATTCAAATACATAATCTGAACAGAAAAAAAACCAGTAGCAATAGTAGACTTTCTTCTTAGAAACATTTTGGTTTCTTTAATTTTGGGAAGGAGGAAGAAATGGGAATAGGATGAGTGAGAGGTGAAGGAGACTACGTGAGAACAGATTTCTTGGGAAGCGATCACGATTTGCTCCTTCCTGCTCAGTGGGCTCATGTGACATTAGAGACAAGAGCTGGGGAGAGAGAGCACACAGGACCTTCAGCAGGGCAAAATTGCAGGGCTATTAGCTACAAGCTTTGTTAGTAAATAAACCTTACATTTGTATACACGTACATAAACATGCATGTGTATATGTATATATGAAAACAAAGCTATGGACTGATATGCACTCCTGCCTTGTTTTCAAAACTAAAAGATGACTGGTAGAAACAGCAACAATGACATTAAAGGATTTAGCCACATACAGCTGTATGAACACAAAAGGATACAGAAGTTAAACTGTTCTGTCCAAATGCAGGCCTTCAAAAGAAATCTTTAATTGTAACAATGTAAATTGTATTCCTTCACATCCCTGCACTCCTGTACCTAACAGTATGCAGCACTATCATATCAGTAACTTATTGCAGATTTCATTAATGAAAGCAGACTCTAAAAATTCACTGACTACAAGGATATATTTGTGTTACATATTTACACAGATACATACAATTGTAAACTCACCTACACTAATCTGTGAATGCCGGCTTATAACTCATTAAAAGCTTTTTAGTATATCATACAATCAAACTATTTGGGTGGGGGAAAGCTGCTATGTATTAAGAAGACAGTTACCTATTAGCAACAAATATTTGCAGAACTATTCATGTTATCAATATTAGAGTTCTGTACTCCTGCATTTAGATTTGTGTATATTCAATTCTGATACTCAGTGAAGAATTCTCAAAAGAATTCTAGCACCACAGCTCCTGGACATAAAATTATGGACATAAAAGTATACTGAGAGCTCACAGTTTAAATCACAAAAAAACACGTACAAAGTGAAACCTACCCAAATAATCAAAGCAGAAAGTCTAGTCTTTGTATTATAAATAAGCCTACTAAAAATAATAACCTAATACTAACATACAATTTTAACATAATTTAGCAACAATATGCAATAATTCTATGTTAAATTATCACACTTGTTGTGGATAAAAACTGATTAAAAATCAAACTGATTAAGTAGACAATTCAGATTTTTATCATTGCAATATCTCAACTATAAAACAAAATGTTGTTAGATCTGCTGGACTGAATTTCTATACTTAATTCCCATATGAGGAAGACACATGCATTAAAAATCCACGTATAAACACTAATTATATGTATTAAAAACATGCACTAACAATATAAAATATACACCCACACATTAAAACATGTACATATGCAGGCATTTATTCCCAGAAAAATGTGTTACAAAAAATTATTTTATGAAATAAAACTGTCAACATGAATCCAAAGACATGAAAACACTTGCCAAAGTTGAGATGCTACACCTGTTACTTCAAATCAAGACTAGAACTGTTCACAGAACAAAAGGACAAGAGATTGGCACCGAAATATCTGGCTGATTTATTAATAAAACAATAAATCGTAACTATCTAAGGATAAAGGCCATACGACTGCCAAATCAATTTATTATAAATACAAAATGAACATGCCCCGCTATAAGAAACAAAAAAAGATAGCATAACACAGATCTATGAATAGACCAGAATGTATTTTCTGTGAGAAGCCTTTATCAAAAACAGCCTTTAAGAATTAAATCCCTTACACATCTCCTGGGTTTTCCCGTCTCAACAGGGATAAAATACGAATAGCATTTTTCTTCCATTCAGCAGTATAGGAGTATTTCTGCTAATCACTATCCAAGCACAGAGAGTAAAATAATGTTAAATACATTCACTGATGAATTACTATTAAGTGTCAAAAATCTTTCTCATATATATGTGGATAAGAACAGGAGTTTCAGGTGCCTTACCTGTGCCAGTCTTCGTTTTTCTGAGTTTGCTCTCTTCTCACAATGCAATGTGTAGATAGGAGCAGTCCGTACTGCACCAGCACTGCAAGTTCCATACTCTTCCTCATTCTCCTACGCAACAAAACAGCTTTAAATTCCTTTATTTATAATCATTATCTGCAAAGTACCCTCCATATTATGCATGCAGAGTGCATCCAAAATTATCTTGCCACAATCTATTACTGTCATGAAAATACCATCTGTAGTAAGAAAATCAAATCTAGCTTTTCAAGAAGCTGAATTGTCAACATTGTCATTTAAAAGATGAATTGTTCAAATGTCTAGGAAATATTTTTGAAAGTTTTCTTAAAATAGCATAAGATAGATCTAAAAACCAGATCATTCTCCCTACAGAAAAATCTCATGTGGAAACAAAATTTTCAATAGGAAAAGCAGCCACAAAATGCCTAAAACCCCATCTTTTCTGATATTTTTGCAAGGCTGCTTCTGCAAAATGAAATTATTCCTTTGTTTTTAAACACTAGCATTGTTCACCTAGCTTATGGAACCAAAAAGAACAGCTACACTTTCTGAAATACATTGCACTATAAGACGCTCCCCTCTCAAATTCTCAGCTTGAAGTAAAGGCTTCGATTGTGATATCAAAGCAATCAACTTTATGAAAACATACATCCTGTTAATGTATCTTTGAAGACCTCTGTTGTTCCATGATAAAATATGCAAACAATAAAGAGATTATTCAGTGGATGCATAGAATGACAGATAGTTGCCAGAGGGCTCGTTATGAAAAATGTATTGTTGAACAAAGGGCTAAGCATATTTCAAAAGTCATTAAAAACACAAATCTCATGTGATTTGTAAAGTATAAGCTTAAAACTGATACAGGAATCAATGTGAGAAAGTAAAAAGTGTACTACGTACCTTGTGTTTTAACTTACTCTTCACTTCTTTTATTCCTTGCCTTGCCTGGTATTTTGCCTAGAAAAAATAAATGGACTTAAGTACTCTGCAAAATGCTGGCTGTAGCCATGGAACATGCTTTATGATGCCATACTAATTTTACCCTTTTTTTAAACAATACCCTGTGATATAAAGAAGGGCAATAACCTTTATCACAAATTTCATACATGTGTTGCCAGTATTTTTTTTATATTTATGCCTTGCTTGTATATTAAGGATTTTTTTCCAGTACATGCCCCCCAGTGCTGTGAAAACACACATACTCAAAAATTCTCCATATTACTGAGGTCAGGGTAAAAATGGTCATGTACTCCTTTATTTGAAACTGTCCTTTAAATTTAAAGGGATATTTAGCAGTAAGGCATGCTGGAAAACTGTTAAGATTTTTAAGATGACTGTTACAGTGTTCCAGGCTGGCAACTTGCAGGGCAACATCAATCTTAAGAGAAATGATTTCTTATGCAGATGGAGATTTTGCCCAGTGTTGCTGAACAGTGTAGTGCTGCTACTTAGGGAAGAATTCTGTGTGCATTAAAGTAGGCAGCCAACGATCACTGTTGCATAGAAAACAGCCAAGAATAGAGAAATGAATTACCAATACAGAATATTGTATACTAAGACTTAAAAACACTGAAAAAAAAGGAGAAAGGGCAGAAAAAAAAAGAAAAAGGGGGTTGGGGTAGGGCAAAGCACCAAAACCCCTTACCCTAACAGAAGAAAAAGGTATCTTTGTTATATGAATACAGGAAAAAAATATAAAAGTCATCAAGGTTGTCATGAAAATAAGACTTGAAAAAATATATTTAAAGGCATAAATATGTGGAAGCCACCTATTTTTCCTGTGTGTTTCTATACATAGGATTTCTGAAAAGAAAAATCATTTTCTTGAATCAAGAGGTCAGAGAGTCTTTTTGATCCTTAAATCATACATCTATAAGCTCAATAACAGCACAATGGGGTGCCACGTAGCAGATGCTAACCTGAGAGACACTTTAAACTTTCCAGATCATGCTCACAGCATTTGGATGAATTTTGGAGTACTTTGCTCTAACTAACTGAGGAATGGTACCAAGCACATTACTCAAGGCTACCAATCAGCTATCTAACAATTAAGAAATGCCTGTTTCATTTCTCTAGTAGAAGGCACCATAAAGAGCAACAGCATAAGAAACTCAATGGATTATAAATTTGAATACCTTATATACATAGATCCTTACAAAAATTACCAATGTTTCCTGGCATACACAGAACTTCGCTCTGAAGAAATGTTATTATTAAGGACATAATTATCAAAATTGAAGGCTGGGAGAAGACCATACAACCACAGTCTAAGCTAGTGTAAATTGAAAAAGAATAATTTGCAGATAACCTGTTAATGAACCATTTTTTAAATTATAAATGAATCCATGAATATGAAGCATATTTAATTTATTTACCTGGTTTTCTCCATGACTGCTGTGTTTTTCAATTGATGTAAAATTAAAAATTCTGTTTGAAAACTTTACTTAAAATACACTTGCTTAGACTGATGTACTGATTTATTCAGGACTACTTATTATGCATCCAACTAGTGAAGCATTTTGAAAAGTAAAAAGGAAGCCAAAAGTCTTTTCCCGTATACTAAAAATACAACCTTAAAATACTTCCCACTTCATTTGACACTATTGCCATTTTCTCATATTGCAGAGTACCCTGTGTCACATGCTTTCTTGGTTAGACAGTCCTTGAAAACAAGATCTTTTAAGTTCAAAAGTATAAGCATTAAATCCAGCTAAAAATGAGCAAGTTAGTATCATCTTTAAAAGACAGATGATAGAAGAGACATGCTGCGCATATTACTGATGCTTTACCACATCTTTTCAATAGTGCAGCACTTAGTGCCAAAGTGAAATTGCATTTGTGTAAGCCAGGACTCCATTTGTCCAGCACGAACTATATGTCTTCTAAGCAGAGGTTTCTATATCATGTTAAACCTATAGACTATGTAACTATATACAATAACACTATATTTATATTACATATAAATGTAATATTTGCAAAATGTTTTACACTCACTTCAATGCCTGTGCTGTGTTATAGGACTTTAGTGTAAATGAGAATTTCTATTTTAGGAGTCCATATTTCAGTCATGTTGCCAGTAGGTTAGGAAGAATTTACAGCTGTGCATCAAATATCTAAATGATATTCAAATAAACTTCTAGCATATATTATAACAGCACACTGTTGCATTGAAAATCTCTGTAGTTGCATTCAATCTTTCTGGGAGACCGAATCAACTCTAAATCCTAGTGCTATTATGAGAAAATAAGTGAAGCTAAAACTTTCTACAGGCTGAAGTGTTTTTCTGCAATACATTTATAAAATGCTAAGGTTTTTAACTATTCAGGAAGAATGAGAGGTTGTAGGAAACTGCAGTATTTTTATGTATTATTTATTTGAAATAGAAGGTCTTACAAATTTATATGCTGTTTTCACAGCCGGAGTGGCTTTGGTCATTGCTGTGTTGATAAGTGCACCACCTTTCTGAAAGACACAGAAGATGTACTTCAGTAACATTTTAATGTAAGTCAACCTTAAGACAACAGCAGGGAAAAATAAACAATGTATTTTAAAGAAATAACCATCTTCTTTTAAAATCAGTAAGAATAACCACAGCTGTGCTTGCTCCCCAACCTGCTGTCTCCAGCTACACAAGGGTTACAGTACATCATTATCATAGCTGACACATTTATCAATGCATTCTAACAGAATGATGTATTTTCATTCTTCATTCATTGCAACTATTTCAAAATCAATCCAGAATTTACGGCTATTTTTCATGCTTTCCTACCATATTTATTATGCAACTTAAAAATATTTTGACCTGACAGAAAGAACTCTCTCATTTAATCACACAAGAATTCTCTTAATCTAAAATAATATATTTTAGTAACCCTGCAGAATAACAAGGTTATACCGAGGGTCTTCTGCTAGCCAAACTAGCATTTCAACAAAACTGCTATTTATTAGAAGTGATAAACTTTGCATCAAATTCTGCTGTCACACCTAATTCACAGTTACAGAATGTAACATGATACAGAAACCAGTGTTCCCTGACTGTACAGACTGAAAAACCTTGTAGGTTTGGGCATTTGTTTTGTGCATGGGGCTGCTTGCTTCTTACAGAAAAAAAAAAAAACAACCAAACAACAAACCTTCAAAAAAAGAAAGAAATTTTATTACAGAATGCACTTCTATGCCTTGCAAATAAACAAACTTTTACAATTACATATATGTATGTAAAAGTACAAAGATTTAGAGAAAAGGATAGCTGGTATAATTACTTAACCAAGCTTATACCTTCACTGTGTGCATCCACTGCTGATAAGATCTTGAATTTCCTGAAACAGAAATGTAAAATATAACACAATTAAATGTACATTCAAAACTTCAAATGTTTCAAGCCTCCTCACAATCTGCATAAAAAATTCCCTTAGAGCATTATTCATTAATTTCATTTTTTCCAGATAGACAAAGAATGTAAAGATGTGTACAAGAAAAAAAAACCCTAAATATTTCTTATTTCATGCTTTCAATTTCTTTTCACTGAACAATTTTTAATTCCAATTGAAGTAGAAAGAGAAATTAAAACTACAATAACTATAACATTCTGCTAAAAAGTCTAAAAAGAAAAACACATCTCCAATGAAAGGACAAGATATAATCAACAGAATTCAAGCATAATGATCCCACTGAGCAAACTTTCAAGTACAAATATTACATGGACTGCAGAGGGTACCATCCCGAGGAAAAAAAGGAGAGAAAAGTCTAAGGATTGTGGCACAACCATATACTCCTGTGCAAGAAAAAGCCCCTTTAAATTATTAATCGTATCTACTTTCTTTCATAAAGGAACATTTCTAAAAGGCAAGTGAGAGCTACTGGCTTTTGTAGAACTACTGAGGACTACAGTGCCACTAAGCTGGCTATAAAGTGTTCAATCCTACTGAGCACTTGATGAAGAAATGAATACTATTTCCTGTTGAACACCAAGGATTGGGTCCCCGATCCTTAAGTAAGTTTTAGAATACATCAGTCACCTGAACACTCCAGTACTGGGAGCTCTTTTTAACCCCAGATGAGATGAGGCAAGAATGACAAAGTTTCAGAGAGCTTATCTGTTTTGAAAAGATCATACTGATATATCCTTGACATTACAGACTTTTAACAGGAATTCACAAAACTTCTTAAGCCTTGCAATAATCAGTTAACTAAGGCCTGGGTGGAATTACTGCAGTGGCTAGTGGAAAGCCAAAACATTCTCCCAGAACATGGCTGGATCATTATAAAAGGTATTCTCAAGTTTCTAAGTAAGGTGAAATAAATGAGCTGCTCATACTCACATCAGGCACTTTCACTCACTCCACTAAATTCTTTACAAACAATTTCAGGAAAGCCAAACTCTCAGGAATGATGGTGCAAGTGAAAGCAATAGTCACTTAGAAAGGAGAGAGCCTGATAATGATGATGCTCCAGTACGAACAACAAAGCACAACCTGAAGTAAATATGGCTCATTTTTACATCTTCGATGTGGCTCCCTGGAACCACCATAGAAAGTAGTACACAAATAACATGTAACAACGTGACATTTAACCACTGCTAGTGCATTAATGGAATTTCAATGAATCATAACTACTTTCTCTAATATGACATTTTATAACTCCAATTTCTTATAAATTATATTCCTACAGCATCTGGCTTGTGATGTACTTAACAGTGACTTCTTCCACATCTAAGCTTTCTCTGTCACAGCTTATGACTAATGCAACTACTAGAGTCAGTAAGTGAGTTCACAGAAAATCAACAAGTTGAACTGTCTTCTAGTTGTGTAGAAGAACTTTAGGGAAGGCAATGAAGAAAATGAATACTCATCTACAGAAAAGGCCATACCCCAGCTAGAGTTGTTTTCCCTAAAACTAGTAAGAAAACGCTGACTACTTGAAATAAATTATTAAATGAGAGGTTCGTGGTATTTCAGTTTTCCTTATACTATTACCATTCACATTAGACCAACTAGTAAAATCCATGTGATTATAAATTATTTAATGGATATATTCTCCAAGAAAGACAAGTGCTAAGCCTTGCATCACTATATTCTTGTATTGAAAGTTACATAAAACTCTTGAGAACTAATACTTCTGTTACATGCATAGTTCTGTGGAAAATAAAATTCTAAGTGAGAACTGTAATGAAGAAGGCTGACAAATTCCTTTTCATACTCTTTTTGCCCACTTTACTGGAGGGAGTTTAGGGAGGAGGAGAGGGTGGAAATCATAAAAATTAATTAAATCTACATCTATTCTCCAATTTTCAGCTTAATTTTCTGTGCTGGAAAAAAGCAATTAAAAGAGCGACTACTTAAACACTTCTCACTTGATTCAGTAATTTTTAAATAACACTCTCTATAGCTAAGAATATGTCCACCTGTCCTTTTAATAGCTTGTACCTTACACTAACTTTCTGTGACTTTTCTGAAGTCTGAGTTTCACCTGTTTGTTTAAAACCTTGGGCTTCGTGATAAAGTTGGTAGGAGTTAACTCTGCAAAAAGATCATACTTCTACACCATTAGCCTCACCAAATGTCACCTTTAATTGCATACATATTGTTAGCCCTGCACTTCATAACGATAATGAGACAGCAGTTATGTAAATACTGAATATGTGCCCTAAGCAATTTGTCCACAGCCTGGCAATATACAGCTTGTCTGACTTGAAAAGTACACACACAGTGCCATCTAACAGAGAATTGCTAGCAAAGCCGACCATTCCCTCCTGAGCAGAGCCAGGTGAGACGTGGTTCACCGGCTGACAGAACACAGCCAGAAACAAGCTTTATCTAACTTCCATTGCAGTTTTATTGCACCTTCCTGACCCCCTAACTGCAGTCAGCAAGCAAACTCTGAATACTGACATCACCTATCTGAATTATGGATGCTCAATGGCTAAAATCTGTTTACACAGAAGCAGAAAAAAAGCCTAAAAAAGCAGAAAAGAAGTAAATCTCTTTATAACTAACCCCACATTAACCAAAAAAAAACCCCACAAATTGTGTGCTAGATCATAGCACAAGACACAGAGGGTAGGAGAAGGCACTTAAAATCTTGAACAAAAGCATTTAAATACTCTGAGTATAAAAAAGGTGTTTTGTAGAAGGTGAAGATGGCTCTGCACCACTCAATGATTTCTTGGGGGGGAGATGGGTGCTTCTAAACTACTTTCAAGACTGACCATAAAATAGCATTTCTGCTGTCATGCATATGTAATAATTGAGCTGTACTAAATGCTTAACAGGAAACCACCCAATAATGGAATGGAATAAACATGCACTGCTCTATATGGGTTAACTCTGCAAGCCAGCTAATGTGAAAAGTGTCATAAGAATTGTCAGTGAACATAAGGAAATCACATAAGGAATAATATTTATGTTTAGGTAGTAAACTTCCATTGTCCCTTCTCACATGACATAAATGTTAAAAAAGATTCCCCTCTTTTTTTTAGAGCAAGTGGAAGAAATAAAATTTGTCTAAAAAATTGGGAAATCACTCTGATTTCTGCACTACAGAAGCAATGATGTGAAAAAAGAAGTTTATGGAAAATACAACTGGTAAAGATCTGCAGCACAAATTTCAAAATTTTAAAAATACAGTTGCCAGAATGTACCATATTATAAAAATGTGCAGTAAAAAGTGGAAGTAATATAGTGATGTTTCATCATACACTGAAGATTAAGTATTATTTTATTGGATTAAACCAAACTATCTTCATTTACTATACTGCTATAACTTAATACATATTAGTAAATGTCCCAGCAATTATTTGTTACAGGCTAAATCCAAGAATGAATGGATACAGTGGAACAGTAACAAAATTGGTGACTTCTGAAATTACAGGACATCATAAGGACTTCATCATGTCAAACAGCTCCCAAAGAAGCAGCATTAATGAATACATCCAAATTAATCCTATACCTCCACCAAAGCCTCCTGCTGTGATTTCTTCTTCAAAAACATCCGAGAATCCTCTTCCTGCATTTAATTTTGATAGCCGACCATCAATAAACTGGAAGGAAAAAAAGCCAAGAAAAAAGGAAGTCACATTTTGTTGTTCTTTCTGCTGTTACAGACACATGAGTACCTGGATTCACACCTATATATAAGAATACAAAGACGGAAATGATCCAAGTATGCCAGAAAAAGTCAAAATAAGGTAACTAATGATGAACATCTCAGAAGGATGAATGCATTCTTTTCCAGTATTACCAGGCTTCAAAGAAGTAAAATGAGCACATTCTTAACGGTCTAAAATTCTCTCAAGAACCAACGCCTCCCTTTTTGTTTTGAAAAGGCTGACTCAAGCCTGAGAGATAAAGTGAGAAAGCATTTTTCCAGTTACACACAGTTCACCTTCTAGCAAGAGTTATCAGTTATGCACTGGTACAAAACAATACATAGGAACTAACCAAAATTAATTATTTGGCTACATCATGTTTTACCACAGATTATCCAAACAGTGTCAGTGACAATCTTATGCTTGTCAATGAACAGACAAGTGACATGAAACAAATTACTTTCTCAGACCAGAAAATAATTCTAGCAGCAAGAATAAGGCGAGCACAAAGCAAACCATTTCTTTCTCTTTCTTGTCTAAATTCCTTATTTATTTTTTTTTTTATTTTAATCCACGTTGGCTTTTCTCCAGATAGGTTGGTTCATGGTCAGACCATTCTGCGATCACTGGATTATTTCACAGTAAGAAAAAGAGATAAGAGCATCCTTAGCTACTGCTATGAGGAAAGAAATCCAACAAACCACGCCACATCCCCCCCATCCCCAGCCTTTGAACTGTAAGACGTTATCTCTTTTGGGAAAGTTATGGATTCATTCCATACTATAAACTAACATAAGATTTATGGTCATACTCACCGTTTGGTAAATCCTGTCAACAGAAGGCTGAGACACTGACTAAATTCTAGAGGATCACTCCAACAGAGTATTTAATGTAAATACTGACAAAACTCTTAGCAAAAAGATACTGGAGACATTATTTGGAAAGCTAAAGCCCTGAGAGAATTAAATCTGGCCAGGGATGGCCAGGGCAACATGAAAAGTTTCTCTATGTAGGCTGGTGACAAAAGGAAGCCTAGGGGAAATCTGGGCCCTCTTCAGCTGGAAATGGGAGACCTAGTTATTCAGGACATGGAGAAAGCCAAGGTACTCAATGATTTTTTTGCTTCGGTCTTCACCAGCAACAGCTCCAGTCACACTACCCCAAGTCAGAGATGGCAATGACAGGGACTCGTAGAATGAAGAACCACCGGCTGTAGAAGATCAGGTTCAAGACCATCTAACAAACCTGCAGGTGCACAAGTCCATGGGACCCAATCAGATGCATCCACAGGTCCTGAAGGAACTGGTGGATAAAGTGGCTAAGCTACTATCCATCATATTGAGAAGTTGTGGCAGTTCAATGAAGTTACCACTGACTGGAAAGGGGAAACATAACACCCACTTTGAAAATGGGGAAAAAAGGAAGACATGGGTAACTACAGCTATCTCAAGAAATGCATTTGCATTGAGATCAGAGAGCCCTTGGTTGATTAGCACTTTCCATGAAAAACTAGTAATTCCAGTGCTACTCTTGGATTGTTAGATGACTATGGACAAAACTACCATAAACCTTAAATAATTTTTATTTCTAAGAACAAAATATAGACCATAGTCATTTCAGAAGATCTTGTTGCACAGTTGATAAAGGGTATGGGAGGAGAGATTATGTTTGTGATGTAAACCAAACAACTTATTATTTAGGCAGAAGTAAAAATTCCAAATCTATTCAACCATTATTAAAAACAAAGGCTAGTAGAAGCAAATGCATCATCATAAATGTGATTTCCACACAATAACAGCTCAATAGCTTTCAAGAAGAGAGCTCAACTCATAAGCTTTATAAATGAAATTAGAAATTACTAATACTGTTCAAAGACTTCATATTCTTCAAGTCCTAATCCTGCATTCATTATATGTTTTTCTAGTTAGCACTTTCCACTATTTTAGGAACACATCCCAGTAATGTTGCAGATTACATTACTTACATAATTATATTATATAGCAAGATACTCTATCTAGCATGAGGGTCATGTTAGTACTAAGAATGAATTAATATTTTCCCTGGACACTCAGAACTATGTGACAAGTAAGATGCAACTATTAATTGCTTACAGCTTGAAATAAAGCGTAGCTACCTTCAGTGCCACCCTCATGAAAAGAGAGCCTTTCTAAGGCTCTGAAAAAAGCTAATAAATAGACAACATACATAATAGTACAAATATCAAATATGTGGGAGAAAAAAAAACAGTGAGAAAAGGAGTAACATAAGTATATATTTAGTTCAACATTTAAATGTTTATGTTATGAATTAAGAAATTAAATTAAGAAAACAAACATTTAATCTAAAGAATAACTGTCATACACAGAATATTTAATCAGGAATTAAGAATATTTAGGAAAATAGTTGTAATATCATTAAATATCCTAATAGTTTAAGAATAACTATAACCAGGTTTTTTATCATTAAATCTATTCAGAACAGGAAACAGCTTTAGAGAACTAAAGCCAGCAAATTGAAGTTCACATGTTCCTGTAGCTGTGAACCCTACCAGGGGGTTTATTATAAATTACTTCTATGAATTCCTGGAAAATGTATGTTTTGGTTTATTCTCTAACAGAGCAATATAACCAGTCCTTTCAATTTCCAAAATGTGAAGTCATAAACCTGATGTAAAAGACATCTCTACAACTCTAAGAGAAAGGCTTGAGGCTAAAAGATAATATAGGCATGGTCCCTGCTAAAAATATCCTGCTTCGATTTTCAGTGAAGACTATGATGCTGAATAAGGGAATGAAAATACAAGTGTTAATGAAAATAAGATGCAGAAATGGACATTATAATACCCAAGGAATCCCTAGATTCATCTCCGTCATGTGATTCTAAGGAAGCCAGCACATACCTCTGGAGGTAATAATAAATAAATAAATAAATGTGTCTATCAAGGTAAAGAAAACACAGATAAGCTGAAGTGTAACAGTACCATTACTTAAAAAAACAAAGGTTCTGATAAGAACTGGCCTGTCATTTGTCCTTTACAATTTGATGAGACTTAGAAAAAGCTTCTGGGGGGGGGGGAAAGGAGTAAATGAGTAAATGGAAAGATATATTATATGCACTATCAAAACTCTGGTTCTCGCAGATTCTTTAACAATTACTTTATCTATACCCCAGAAAAATCTCTTTCATGTGTCTCAAAATACTATTTTAGATTACATAAAAGCAAAGTATCTGAATAGTACTCTTGAACTTCAGGCTGGATAAGGACTGACCCCAGAAAACATTAACAGCTTGTAACAAAAAACCCAAATGTCACCGGTCAAGGTATTTATGGGTAAGTGTGGGAATAATCCTATTTACAGGTTAGTTAAAGATTTTGGTACAAAAGACTGGCATGTGCTAATACATTTGGGGCTATCATAAATAGAAAGAACATCAAAATTCAACACAGTAAAAACAAGATGATGCTGAAAATGAAAATAATCTGAATGGAAGTAACACCAAGAATTCATTCCACAATTTATTCCAACAGTGATTTCCTGGTACTTTGGTGAAAAGATACATCTTCCAAAATTAAAACAGTGATTGAATTAGAGGAATTAACATGTTCTAATATAGGAGATGGGCTGGGGATTAAAAACTTACTAAGAAAAAAGGACAGAAGAAGGATTATATAAAATAGCACAAATAAAGCTTACTTGTCAGTTGTGTGAAAAAGTGCATTTAAAGTACCTATTTTCTGTTTGGTCTAGATTTAAGACAGCTTCTAAGAACTGTTCTCTGTTTAAAAGTTTCCAGAACAAAATAAAATACACTTTAGTCCTTTTGAGCACAAACAACTTTGAAAACAGCTCATTTGTCAGTGGGAAAAACTGGAGAAGATACAGCTGGGCTGAGGATTAACTGAAAAAGGAGGAGTAGCCTTTGCAACAGAAACTAGAGGAATGAAAAAACCCTACTATTAGTAGTACTATTAAACCACACACATCAAAGTTGTTACTATTTCCTAATCCTCTAAAATAGATTATTTTCTGTAGCTGAAATAAAATTAAAACAACCTATAAACAAACTGTAAACTGATTCTGCTTAATTGAACACATATTAAAATGTAATGGGTAAGTACAGAGCCGCATTGAGAAGCCCATTCATTTCAGTGGAGTTAAGCCTTTTCCCTAAGCTGAAGGTCTTGCTTTAGTAGCAATAGTGTGAAAACAATTTAGAAACATTGCTTGTAAGCAGCTTTCTATTAAGAAAGTTTCATGCCAGCCTATCACAGTGAGATATACAAAATATAAACAACACTGTTTACTCCATTATTTCTTTCTGTTTCAATCATGTGCTGGATATTTCAAAAGGTTTCATATTTATTCTTTATTATTATATTTTTACTTACATCTTCTAATGTATAAAATAAACCACATTAAAATTAAAGGAGTCCCACTCTATGATCAGGATTTCCTTAACATTTACACAATTAGAAGAAACATATTTTCACAAGACTTCTACAAACTATCATACTTTTATAAATCTTTACATTAGACACTAGCCTCTGATTAACGTTAAATGTTTTTTGAAAATTAGAAGACTCTATGTATCATGAATTTCCCTTATCTATCAGGGCAGTATATCTTCAAAGGAGTCCACCAGCTTACTTAAACATGAACTTGTGTGCCTAAATCATTCCAGATATCTGCAGGAAAATATATACTTCTATGAGTCGTCTGACTTCATTCAAATTTTCCTTGATTTTCCTAAAAACCTAGTAATAAGATCCTTAACACCTTCTTGATGCAAAGGGGTCATGTGATAATAAGAGAGAAAAAAGAATTACAGAATAAAATAAATAAAACCAAACATTTCAAGGATTGTAACAAAACTGAGCTGTGCCAGGCATTCAACAATTTGTTCTCTATTAGCTCAAAATATGCATTAACAGATCACCTAGAAATTCTTCAGGCCACCCATATGGCTTGGGTTTGTAACATTTTCTATGCACATACTCAAAAAGTGTAGCAATGAAAACTGCAATTACAGTATGAATCCAGTTTTTAAATAAAAGCCCACTGAAGTCCAATTTAAGTAAACATTATGTTGCTTAGGTTCTTTGGTTATGAGCCCAGACAGCTGAAAATGAAGTTCAACCATCAAACTGGGAGATCCATGATTTTTCTTGTTTAGATAAGAAGCTGACTGGCTCTGAAGAGATGTTGCACTGTGTCTGCATCCTGGGGTTATTTTTCTGTTGAGTTCCCCCTACCCCTGCTTTTTAACTATAACTGAAGATTTAAAAATATAACAAAACTGAGAATACTTTCTGTACACAATGTAATTGTAATTTATCTCAGAATTCCATAAGCTGACAGAAAGGAAAATGTATTTAAATATGTTCATGTTTTACAAGTAAATCATTAAACTTGGCTAATTTACCCTCTCATACCTGTTTAAACAGTTGAAGATTAACAGCAGTTTCCAGGAACTGCTTAGTAGTACTGGAACGATGCTTCACAAAACTATTCTCACAGAATGTTATAGGTTCTCCCTAAAAAATTTAAGCAGGAAAAGTTAGATGGTAACTAGAGCACAGAAATATGCCTATTTACTTTAAAGTCTCCATTACAAAATCATTTATTAATAACCAATACATGCAATTATCCCCTTTCAAGCAATCCTGATAAAAATGCATCTAATTAAACAGATTTAGACAACAACAAAAAGCCCCAAATCTTCATACAATATTGAAATAGTTCTCAAAATACATTTTGCAATTGAGTGTCTGGTTTGTAGGCCTATAAAACACGCACTGGAAGGAAAAATTAAAGAGGTTTACATTTGATCCATGTTACCATTATAGCACTCTTCATTAATAATGTCAGGGATGTGATTCAAATTTTGAGGAACAGCAGGGCCACTGCTTCAAGAAATTTAACATGCATTATTGTTCAGGGCTACTCTGATTCCTTGGCATGTTAAATCAGCAACGCTACTAAACCATAACTCTAATTTAGACCAAAATACGTATCTGCACCAAGTTGTTCTTACATTTATTCTACCAAACATGAGAAGATTGATAAATATGTTTCTAATTTAACAGGACATTATTGAAAAAGGTACTATATTATTTTTACACAAAACAGAAGCTACAAACTTTTTTGGAACACTGCTATGGAGAAAGTCTTGACAGATGAGATTAAAATTTAAGCAATGAAATGTATTTCTGTAACATGAGAAAAGAGCACAGCCTATAGTTACCAAAAACCCTGCACCAAACCCCTTTGATAAACGATAAAGAAGCACAAATTGAAAACTGTTTTTTGAAAAAAAATTACTATTGAAAACAGCACTTATTTAAAAATAATAGACACTAATAAAACCACTTACAAACAATCAAACTGAATCTATGCTAGTCCAGAATTTCATGTAAATTGGTAACTTCGTTTGCACAGACCACTGCACATTTCTGATGAGCATTCTTGTGGATACTTTGTAATAAATACTTGAAGCTTTTTGGCATGACTGGATAGACTATAGGCATATTACAAAATTTGTGTAGTGATCAAAGTACATGAACCGATTTCATCATGAAGCCAAAAGGCCTCTCACCCAAGTTTACAAAACCAAAGTAACTACCAGGTTAGAAACAATTACCAAAGGTCTGAAAGACAGAAAATGTGGAATCCAACAAAATGCCACACCTAAACCTACTACAGAATATTTTACTACCCAAAAGCCACATATAACAGTGCAGTATCACAACAGAATAAAAGGGACCTTAGCCATTCAAAACAGAAAAGATCAAACACAGCTCTGATACTGATCTTCATGATAGCTCCACCACTCTCTTTAAAGACAAATGTATTCATGCCCATGACCAGCACAGCATTCTCCTCCCAACCCTGTTTAACCACACATGCCACTTTACTTCATATTCCTACTGTTCTGGCTGACTGTGCATTTATGTGCTCCCAGAACATCACAAGATATTTCCTGCATGTGACCTAGTTGAGTTTCGTGGAGTGGCTCTGAATCATTTCCAACTGCTCTTTACACCTTGCACTTTGTTTTTAAATAGTTCATATGATCCAAGGAAATGTTGCAAAAACACTGCAATGCCATTTTTTAATCCTCACATACTATCAAAAGCTTCCCTGTTTTAAGTCTCTCTTAAGAGGTCCAATACTATCCAGCAAAGTACTTAAGTTCATATTTAGCTTTGTTTTAAGTTTTACATCCTTACTTGTTTACAGAACCTCTCCCAGAAAAGAAAACTCCCGGGAAGAGCCAGAAGCTACACATTCACCTAATTTAGTTCTTCCTCCTTCACAGGGTAGCTGGAATGCTGTGATATATAAAGCCATCTGAGTGCAACATATAGCACTTCGCTGATCAAGTCTCTAGGAGAAACAACCAACTTACGCTACCTACTTCTTTTCCCAAGGTAACTCCTGAAAACTGTACACATGCAGGACATGCTGGATCTGCCAAACAGATTGAAATGCTTGTGGTGCTTTAAACAGCAGTGCCTTCCTGACCCACTTTACATTAGCTATTCCTAAGCTCCTAAAGACTCTTGTCTTAAGAAGATGACCCCAAGCTACTTAGCAAAAAGTGCATCAAAGCAAATGGAATAGTCTCCAATGAGACATGGTGGTACAAGACACAGTGTTCCTGAGGGCAGACTCTCCTCTCAGTTCTGTAGTTCTTCCAAAAAAATTTCAAGGCAACAAATCATAACAACTCCTTTTTTTTTTATTTTTATTTACATACACATGTATTGTTGCTATGTCTTCTGGAAAAACAGAGGCTTTATGGGAGTGCAGAACTTACTAGATGATCGTTCATGACATACTATGAAACATGAAAGAAAATAGTTTTCTTAATAGTATATTTTATAAATAATGAAAACTAAGCTATGCTTTCACTGCCACTTTGCCAATTGTCTTGGGAAAAATGAAAGAGAAAAAGGAGAGGTTATCTCTCAGCCTGGGGAAAGAAAGCAATCAGATAGTCACCCTTGATGGCACTTCTCCCCTCCTGAGCCATATAACAGAATGCCAGGAAATGGTAGTTCAACACACATTTTTAGTGCATGGGTGTAATATTTTCCCAGATACTTTCCTTTAATCACTAGATGCTTCAGATACTTAGCAAGCACTCATACATAGGTACATCTGTTCCCTTAGCAGCATTCAGAGACAGAATAACCAAAGCTATTTCTTAGCTGAAAATTTATTTAGATCTATAAGGACTTCACATCCAAAAGTCATTTATTTGAACCTACTCATACCAAGGTTGCTTTAAAAATTTGAGTAAGTTTAAAGCTCCTACCTATTGGGCACATCAAAATGAGACTATCTGCTGAAACCTATAGAAATTCCACACTGAAGTTTTCTCAGAGTATCTGTTACAACTTTACTGAAACTGCACTAAATAATACAATTAATTTCTAGCTCTTTTATTTGTAAAAGGCTCTGAACAACAAAACTGTTTTCTAAATAAAGCTTTAGCCAATCTTCAAGATCATTAATGTTAACATGAAGCCTTTTGAAGTGCTATTTAAAAAATAAATTATTGAATCAATATAAAATATAGCTCTAGGAGGTTTTGTACATAAGACTTATTCTCATTTCTGCAAATACAACCAGGTACCTTTAGAAACTGAGTTTTGGAGGAATGCTCCACTGATATTTAACTAGTAGACCATCAAATGGCTCCTGTCGTATTGATCTACAATGTACTTTCAAAACAAGTTCGATCAAAACCCAGTGGGGACTCTATACTGAAAAGTAGACAGCTAATACTCAGACCAAACAACCTATGCCCAAACAGGATATCTGTTCTTTTAACAACAGTTGCTATAGAATTTTCTTCTCCTTTCATAGCTTGCCACACACAGCAGGAATTTCTTACTCTAAGCCACATTCACCTTTTAAGCAATCTATTTATACAGACCTCAATGGAACATGAAAACAGTGAGTTAAAGCAGCGTGATCACTTAAAAAGGAAAAATAATTTAGATTAGAAGGAATGTTTGTGCTTTCTAAATCTACTGATATTTAACTTGAACAAGAAGTACATTTTAATCCTTTATTTCAGAAAACATTCATATTGCTCTAGCATAAGATGACTCATATTTGTACTACTGCTATAATTAATACTGTTTCATATGGTAGCTCTTGCTCATTACACGAAGAGTGTAAGGTTGGTAGGTATGGCCATAGGTTCTTCAGTTTTGTATAATTTACATTAAAGCAAGCAAACAAAAAAAAACACAAAAAACACCATCGAAGTATTAAACCAGCATTTTGGCTTTGATATTAAAAGTCCTGTGTTTAAAAACAAAGTAGTACAAAGCTGAAATTTCATCTGCTATCATAACTTTCAGAGATAAAGGCCAGGGGATAACTGAGTATGACCTATGATTCTACTCAGGAAGGTGCCATTCAAAATTGCAAACAAATTTCTGCAAAATCTGAGAAAAAAATGAACCTTTCTTGCAATCTACCTAAATAAAAGATTCTGATGTGCAGATATTTCTTATAGTCACAATTCCACCCTGCAACAACTCCTATTAATACAATAACAGCTACTATGGTCTTTAAGACAAATTAAATACAGTTTTCAACATGTAAAATAAAATTTTTATGGAAGTAACAATAAATAGCTATAATAGATACTACATGGGTGCTTCTGGATTTAAACACAAATGTGTTCTGGCATTCCATTATTCTTTCTCTGTTTCTACACTTTGCTGTAGTTTTTATGCCTAACTCTTGATGGAAAGGTAAAAAAGTCAACGTCAATTGCAAGAGATACCCGTCCTCAAAAGATTTCATCCTGAAATTAAATTATAAGCAATTATTTTATGCATTCTCAAGTAATTCAGGTGCACTCTGAATATTGAAATATCTTTTCTTTCCTAATATAACATTTAATTGTATTATTTTGATTTACTGTATATTGAATGCAATATCTGCATATGTTGGAGAGCCAATGTCAGTATTTGAAACAGTGTCAATATTGGCCCAAAGCACTCCAGTTAGCATTCAATTAAAGTGAGGTCTGACAGGTTGTTCTATCTTTGAGCTGGAAGTTATCTCGGCACCCCTGGTGTGCTGAGACCATGAACTCCTACTGCTGAGCATTCCAGAGCAAGCCATTAGCCTTTGCTCTTCATTTTTTAATTTCTGATGATGTTACAACCATCATAACTTAACCAAAGCTATCTGGGGTTCATTTCTTTTGTTTTAACATCAGGAGCTTTGAGGACTTTTTCCCCAAAAGAGGTGATACTTTTTCTATGACTTCATCTTTTGTTAGCTAATTCTTTAAAGACAATTTTTCAAAGGCAGATAATAAATTACTGTTGCTTATATTACATAATATTTTAATAGATGTGTCATAAAGTATGAGGATTTTTTAATGTAAAATACATTTGAAATGCATTTGTCCTACCATGATAAATTACCTTTTTTTTTTCTAAACAAAAAACCCCACATATGTATTTCTTCCTGGCATTTGCTTCTTGGGAGCAAACGTTTCTGCTTTATTTTCCTGATGATGTTAAAATTAATCTCTATCATAGGGAATACTTTTACAGTAACCATTTTTCCACTCCTTTCTCGTTCTGTTATCTACCACTCCCTCTCTAAACATAGATTAGGAATATTGACTGTTTAAGAATTCTTTCCATCATATAGTGTTTTATTTACTGACTTTACTGAATATGACTAACTGAAAAAAATTACCAGTCTTCACTTTCATCTGCTAGGTTTGCACAAGTATATATGTAAAGCCTATTTTCCCTAGCCATCACAGAGCTGTTAAAATGCTTGACTGGCGTGGGTCTTGTCTGATATGAGGAAGGGTGCCTAAAAATTGCCAAGAAGCATGTGTAAAGTAAAACAGAAAAAAACCACAATGCTGCACGTATATTGATTGACAAATTGACACAAACTGCACAGTGTTAATCTTATATCTAACTCCCACCTATGTATGCAATTCTGAAACACAGAACATTCAATACTATTTCATGATAAATTCCCAAATGCTGGACTACCTAAAGAAAACAAAAGCAACAAAAAGTTCAAGGCTAAATTGTGACAACCCAAAGTATACGTAATTTGAATTTGATATATATAATTTGAATTTATACATTTACATTACATAAGAAGCATTTATCTCACAATAGCAATACCTCAGTAGGTTTATTCTTGCGGTCAAAACTGTGATCACTGATGCTGTAGATGGCACAATGGCTCTCACTGCAGCTGCCAGCTAGGTGAGTACAGCCATGCACTGACCACTTGCCTTTGTATGTGCCAGGGCTCCTTATACCAAAACAGTTTGAATGACCTCATTGCCACTGCCAGAAACCCGCCCAACAAAGCCCATGCATATTCACTTTATATGAAGAAGCTATATACAAAAACATCATAATTCACCATTTCACTAATGATATTTTGTTATGGATTATGTTTTGGCCATTCACCATATCACAGTGAAGCAATTTGTTCAAGCATCCCCACCTAACTGGATTCCTTCTGGTTTAAAAACTAAAGCACAAATTGAGCTCCAGCTTGTCACAGGTACTCAGTATTCAACATCAGACTAAAATAAGAACCACAATAAACCCAGAAATGCACACTGTGTGGATGTCAGTATTGTTTTACTCCAAAGATTCACTCCTATTATGCAGCATTTGCTAAGATAAGGTGTAGTATATTACAAAAATACTTTTTGCAGTTATATTAACCTGAACGATTTCTTCAATTCAGTATTATGATGAAATCAGAAAAAAACAACTATTTCTACTTTGCTTTGAAAATTTTACCATGATTTTTTTTATTATCATTTATTACACAAATATATATGATCACCTTTATCTATTACATGTCAAATTTCCTATCTGTATTAGTCAAATTTTCCATATGGTCTTTTGGAGTCCCATGAACTCCTTTCAAGACCCCTGAAGCTTCCCATTTTCCTTTTCACCAATCACTTTTTCAATAATTGCTAGACGTTTGCTCAAGACATATTGCTATACCGAGGAGAATCTGTCCTCTGCTGAAAACAAACAGTTGCACAGAATGGGTGTTCAGTGTGATGAACAGCGTTTGGAGTGAAGTGTTGGATGAGTACAGACACTATTAAAGCTGTTCTTTACTCAAAGTGAATATTAATGACAGTTGTTTCACGTTTCAAGTTAAAATCGTACAGATCATACTGTTGCAAGGAAAATAGTTCACTTAAACATATTTTCCAACTTCTAAGCAATCGATAACTATCCAAATATATTATTTTTCATCAGATGTTTCTGATCCTAAAAATGGTACCACAGAACTTCTTGGTGCTTGATTCTGAAAAACTGGCAAGCTTACTTATAGCAAAAGTATTCCATATCTAGTATACCACCTACAAATGTTCTACATGAGTTCTATTTGAGCTCCTGAAAGAATGTAAATAAAGCCCATAGCTGTAGCTTATTAGATCTAGCACTGCAACCTCCAAAGCAAAGGCCAATATTTTCTTTGCAATAAGAGTTTGCAAGTTTTGCAGTTCCTCAGAAATAGTGCTGATACGTTCAAATGTTGTTTTTTTGAACTTCCCAATTCCCAATGCATTAAACTGGGTTGAAAAGGCACGTGTGGAATGAACTGAACATTCATGGGACAACTCCTCTTAGTTTCTACTAATCCAGAACAAAATTTCTGTAAAATACAAAGTTAGTTAAAACCATGTGAACGCAGCTCAAAACAATAATTTATTTGTTATTTTAAATATGCTTTGTCTTTGGACAAGTTGATACCAATCCAAGACATGCCAGTATTTGCCAGCAGACTTCTGCTTGTTGAGATATTCTGAAATAGCATATCTCAAAAAAAAGGCAAAACAAACCCTATCAGGCCACAATGGTTTCATAAGTATCTTTTTCCCTATGCAACCAGTGGAGGAAAAAAGAAACCAAACCAAAAGCCCAATCAAAAGCAATACACACACACACACACACACCCAAACCAAATTAAAAAACAAACTAACAAAAAAAAACAAAAAAAAACCACCCACACCAACCCTCCCTCCACCTCAGATGGAACAACATAAGAACCCGGACTGACTGGTGAAATTAATCTCTTGTTTCTCATAAACCATTTTCTCTCTCATAGGCTCAGTATGTGCCACCCTCATAAACCAGAAAGGATGAAGGTGCATGGCACATTCATCTACTGACTACTAGCAAAATGGCAGCAATACAGAATCAGAAGTTCTGATGAGATGAAATGGATTTTCATTTCTACTACCTTCTCAGTGGAATCAAGATAAGCATATGAGAGAAAAGGTGCATGTTTGACTCATATACGGCTTATGCTAGGACATAAAAAGCTGCTGGCCTCAAACAGCAAAGTCTCGAGACCAGTGAAGTGACAAACAGTGGAGTCAAAGATACAGCCTCTTCAGTTCACCACGTTAAACCAGGTGAACTGCATGTAGTAGTTTTATCAATACAATCTGATTTTACACTAAATAATTTTACAAGTGATACAAATAAGAAAATAGTGGCTGAAAGAGTATTTACTTTTCCGTATAACTCATTGTTAGGAGGTGGTAGTGTCTTCTGAACTGCCAATGCATTCTTAGCATAGAGTAAGATTTATAACATTTTCTTTGGGCTAAAGCATTCATATTTTTCTTGCAGACAATGAGACCATGCTCTCATAAATCAGTAAAGAAGTAAAGAAGCCTTACTGGTTTGTATCTTAGTGCATCTCTGTAGGATCCAAACAGTGCTGCCTGTGCCCGAAGAAAGGCCTTGGCTACTCCATGACCCGTAGCTGTAGACTGCTTTTTCAGTTTATTTTTCAAGGCCGAGACCTGCACGACAGAGTGGAACAGTTAAATTAGCACCTCAGAAATTGGTAGAGCGAGGTATGAACCTAATCAGCAGGCAAACCATGGTGTCTACAGGTCAGCCAAAAATTCATCCTTCTCCTTGATAGCTTATCTTTTTAACTGCAAAGAGCACCTGCTGGTCTGTTAATTGAAATGAAAGCAGGGGATGATGGTAGAGTGCTAATGCAAATTGGTTTATGCTCTCTTTTTCCCAAGGCCTCTTGACATAAATAAGCTTAATTATTTTACAGTAAAATGCATGTGAGCCACTTTTCTGCAGATTTTTTTTTTTCAATCATAACATGTACCTACTTGTTTTGAATGGAGACAGATATTTTTCTTGTGCTACAAAGGCTTATTGTTAACGACTCTTAATGGCCACTCTCTATTCAGTTTTAGGGTTTTTTTTAAAGTCAAATTACTGTCTTATATAATTTCCCATGCACCATGGGAGTACCTGCTACCACTGTTAAACAGTTGAGAAGTTTGCATAAATTCAGTGCTACACTGCCTTTACAATTGTCCTCAAAGATAAGAACATTTGAAAGGAGGGGGAAAAGTAACACCACCACTTAGGAGGCACCTGCAGTTAAAAAACAAACAATTTATTTTAGTGCTTTATTTTTTTTTTTTATTATTTTTTTAAGGAGGTTTGTCCTTTTTACTTGGCAAATGGCAATTGCTGATTATATAGAATTAGGGGGCAAAAAAGAAAATTTAGATTTAGATAACTTACTCAGAGATACTTTGGAGAAAAATCATGTTATTCTGAAATTATTACAGTATTCTTTAAAGATACATGGAATTACACCCAGTTATGGCCTACACTCTCCTAATTTTCATCATGAGGGAAACAGGGAGAAGTAAGTCTACTCCAATTATATAGAATACATATTTCGACATCCTTTTGTATTGCAGTATATCCAATAAAGCAATAATTAAGTCACTAAATACTACACAAAGTAACAGAGTCATTCTTTAAGCAAAACATTGTAAACACAAACTATTACCAAGACAGCTTTCGTTCTTTCAGAAATACATGCAAGAATGAGTATCTTTTTGTTTCTTTATGCAAGCAGTCCTGACTGCTCTTGTAGATGATGATTGTAATTGAAGTGTCAACCTAATTAACAACTAAACTTTGAATAATGCTAATGAGAACTGAACATGGCATCAGAGAAAAGACCAGCTCTACAGGTGATAAACCTTCATAGTCATGACATTTTCCAGTGTAAAGTCACAGTTACTGTGATCTGATCAAAGAGAGAGACCCCCATTGGGTCCAATTATAACTATAGTTTTGAAAAAAAAAATTATTGAGTTATGATGTTCATAATCTATGCAGAAAGGCCCTTACAGTATAGGTCTTTTCCCCATAGCTGTGATCTTTTCAATTTATATCCAAGCTCCATAGATCTAGATAAAAGTTTGGAGCCTGATTCGTTTAGCCCATGGAAAGCATACACCAGTGCTCATTTATGTTTTTTCCTTTACACCTCAAAAGAAAAGAAAAAAGTACCAGTCTGAGTACAAAAATCTGTTTCACAGTTCAAGGTTGAAAAAATAAATGCATGGTTTTGGTTTGGGTTTTTTTGTTGTTGCTGTTTTGGGGGTTTGTTTTGAGGGTTTTTGTTGTTTGGTTTGGTTTTGTTTTT
>NDXB01004879.1:179636-196584 GCA_002631895.1 Agapornis roseicollis | reverse complement strand
TTTGGGTTTTGTTTTAAGGGTTTTTGTTTTTTGGTTTGGTTTTTTTTTTTTTTTTTTTTTCCTGGATTGTATGATTATTTCAAAGTTACTAAAAATGAGGTCAATTTAATCCCAGGGGAAATAAGCGTATACATCCTTTGTAGAAGGGAAGTCTGCCCATCAATGTCAGCTCAGTTTCACAAAAACATAAGCAGTAACATGAGATAAAAAAAAGAATTGTCAATCTTAAGATGTTGTCTCTGGCATGACAGACAAAGCCTAACTTTTCTAAATGCAAAGGAGTGAAAAGGTAGAAAATGCTCTATATTCTTTTAAGTCTACATTCTTCTAAAGCATACTTTGTGAGCTTGGGGGAAATTATGGCAGATGGTAAGACAATGTAAGAGAAGAAAGGGGGTAGAGATGATGTAAGAACAGAGGACTTATTGGATAATGTGGGAGAGGTGAAAGAAAATGGTATTTTCTGATTTTCTTAATTCTGGCAGGCCCTATGTACCTTAACATAAGTTGACAAACAGGATGCTTTAAGCAAAAAACTGTTAAAAAGAACAATAGAAAGAAACAAATCTCCTGCTTCACTGCAGTATTCGTAAGTTAGTAGTTCAACGATATTAAGAACATCACAATGGGCTGGCAATTTAGAGGCAGGTTCTCCAGCATGAAAATGTGTACATCAGATGCACATTTTTGTGCTGCCATTCTGGAGGGAGTCTGAGCCTCAGAAATGCTATGCTGGAATTAGGAGAAAGTTCCTCCAACTTCTGCTTTTCTCAGGCGGTAATGGCAAAAGGCTAGAAGAGCTCTATTTGACTATTCTGCAGAAGTACTAGGAGCACAGTGCTCTTAAGAAAAAGCCTGCAGAGATAATGTGAGCCACAACCCTGATTGCCCCATTGCCACAATTGGAGTCTGAAGCACCCTTGAGACCTGCCTAGGTTTGCTTGCTGAGGTAAGCAAACATGCATGCAGAGGGACAGCGCTGACCCAGGGCTTATCCCAACACTAAGTGATGGCAAACCCAGCTGAACCTTTGGGTATGTTACTGGCGAGTTGTCCCAGCTCCACAGTTTAATCAAAGACAGAATGATAGTTATTACAGTCAATACAGTAAGTGTAGGTAAGAGACTGGGTGATGTGAACTACTTAGGAGGACTTGGTGCACAGAAGGATTGTGATTGCTTAGCTCCATGAACCTAAAAACAAGACATCCCTTTAGTGACATCATTAATACCTCTTACGGTTTCAACGAAATTACATAATTCTGACATCAAGCAAAAAAACAAAAAGAAAAACCAAACAAAACCAAGCACCATCTTTATCAAAACCTTTTCCTCATGTATGATTTAATCCATCTACCTATCTATGATTAAAATGCCAAGCTTCTTTTCTCCCATTCTTTGTATGTCTTAAGCAAAAATTGCCTTTTACAAAGTTAAAAAAGAAAAATAACTCAAAAAACAAACCACAGGGGTTAGAATGCTGTTAAAATTTATTTATGGAAGACACTAGGAATCCATTTTAGAAATGGTATTATTAATTTACACTAGAAGCAAACAGTTTTTATCTTCTCCTAGCAACAGCTTCTCACAGAAAAACGACTCTTTGGATTGCTAAACACTACCAATGAAGAGCAATCTGAGCTTCAGGAAGGTTTAAATCAATAGAATAGTTTTTCAGAGATTTACTAAGTCGTGAGACTGACATGTGATTTAGCTTTCATATGGAATTAAGCATACCTAAATTGTAGAAACATATTGCGTTGGTCATCAAAACAAAAAGCATCATTTTTTAAAATACTCACCCTATGTCCTTTCTAAGATTCCTAAAATATAACTATCTGATCAGAAAAAAAGCATGACTAATCTCTCCAATATCCATGTGAGCAGAAGAATACAACTGCGCATAAAGTTAAACAACACATTAATATCCTATAACTATTACTCAAAGCCTTTGCTCCTGCAAAAACTTAAGCACACGTATAAATTTAAGCTCATATAGAAGTCTTCAAAACATTTGTTGCCCAAGAAATGCAAAACTATGCACTGGGGTTCCCAATGACTATCAGATCTCTGAAAACAAGATATCCAGGTATTTCTCTGGTTTCAGTGACAGTAATTATACTTTAAACTTTTTTTGCCATTCCCCATCAGCTCATGTCAGTATAAAATCAAGCCCCCTCTCCACAGGGAGAAAGAGAAGATAGCAGAGAAGAGAAACAAAACAAAAACCTTACAACAAAATGGAATCTGATACAATTTAAAATCAAAAGCATTAATGAAAGGGCTTCTACATCTTTGATATATCTTCAAACACAGGATTTTAACATCTCAGAAAGCCCTCCAGCATTTAAACAGAGATACTTGTTTAGACGAAAACAACTAAAACCAAATGTTTTCAAAATTAATTGCATTTTTTAATCTTACATTGTACCTTTTAAAACTATGTTGAGGCTCAACAGGATCTCAACTTAAAGAACTTATTCAAAATAAACAGTTTCCTCATAACACTGCAAACACAGCAAACTGCTCCAAGTTTCTAAAATATATTAGTAACGATTTTGGCTCTTTTTGGATGAAGAAAACACAGTAAATTATAATATGCAAATTTCACAAAAAAACCATGCTCTTCAGTTTCGCTGCTACATGTTGATCAGAACTTCTTTATAATACTACGAAACACTGTATTTGCAGACATAATTTGCACTCCCAGTAATTGTAGTAAACTTTAACTTTCTATGTCAACTACAGCCTACTTCTCAAATGCTACTTTTAGAACAGTAATGTTCAAATGCCCAATTAAACAATGTTAAAATACCGTGACTTTAGGAATCTCAAAACTAAAACTCCAAACCCCTGTTTAGATTCTGTATTGCATCATAGTGTGCAAGCACCACATGCTGCAAAAGCTACACACGTTTCAACAGCTCTGTAGATTTTACTGTTAACAATATTTATTTACCAGAGAAGATCCTAAAAACCTCTAAAGCCTGAAAATCATATTTATAAATTTCTGCTTTGACTATGAAAGTATCAAGACTTGGTTGCTAAAAGCAATGCCCTCAATTCTCTAAGCCTTTTTGAAAGTGCTCAAATTTGAGTAAAGGAATAGTCTTTTTGTCAGTTACCTGCAAGCAGGTATTGCAGAATCAGGCCCAAAGCTTATAAATTTTTGTCTATGGTATACACTAATGCATATACACCACTAATGTTCTGGTTTTAATGTCTTACATTATTAAAGTGGTGATCTATGTATTATTGCATTAGGAAATTTACTCCCATGAAGTAGCTACGTATTTGCTTTCTTTTTTTTTTTTTTCTTTTTTTAAATTATAAAATAATAGACAAATTCACAGTGAAATGATGAAATTTAAAAACAAGTGTTCTTGTCAGAAGAGACGAAAAAGAGGGATTTTCCCCCCTCTAAGAAAACAAAGGATTCCTGAAAGTCTTGCACTGATTTATTTTTCCAATTTTAAATACCTTAGGAGTAGCGGAACTGCTACTGGCATGGTAGTATTTCTAACAGTCAATAAATCTAAAATATTATGTGTGAATATTGGAATGAAGCCATTAAGAAGATTACAGCATGCAACGCAGCAGAGGGTCCACATGAAAAAAGGACTGGTAATTCAGGACAACTGTGACCACTGACCTTTGCACAGTCAAGACCACTGGTCAGTCTGACAGAATAATAGAGTTCACATGCATAGAAAGTCATCTAGCCTGTAACTATAATTTAAATGTTTAAGTGAATGATTTAAAAATGTCTTTAAATCTCAGTTAATTTATTATGCAGTTTATTAGATAATGCCATATAATGTTTTTTTCAATCTTAGATTTATCATGAAAAAATACACAATCAGAGCATTTTAATAGACATATTACTTATACATGGGTAAGCTATCAAATACCTATGCTGTGAGGACATCATCAGTCTTACTGATGAAGAAAATAATTACTCAATTTCCTTCAGACACAAGAAACAGTTTTGGAAAACTCTTTGAAAATACAGCATTTTGTTTGTTAGGCTGCAAACTAACCTGGAATCAATTTTTGAAAGGGACAGTAAGACTACAGCTTCTTTTATGCTGTCAGTTCTTCATTCTATTTTAACACTTTTCAGAGGTACTCACCGTATTTTTTCATCAGAAGTTTTACTGCCTTTGTATGTACACCTATGAAGTTTATTTATATGAAGTGTTTCATGTGCAAGTATCTTTGACATTTGTTTTAATGTTTTAAGTCTAACTTACCATTTTGACTCTACACTCCTACATCTTACACTTTTTAAATGCGATGTTAGCAGCTGCACTGGCCCTCATGAATGCAAAAGGAGGACAAACATGTTGTCATTTTATGAGCCAAACGCAGATATTTTCAGTGCCTTTTGTTCTAAGGTTTTCCCACTAAAATTGTACATGTTTTCCAATAAGCTGTTTTAATTAAAGCGCTTTACAGATTGAAGTAGAGGAATAGATGGGAATATTCAAATTAAAAGCTTCAAATTCTGCAAATATATTTATAGGTTGCTCTGTTTTGTCCTATATTAGACACGGGATCAAATATTTTAAGTCTACTGTATAGCGTGTACACTTAGATAACCTTCATTAACATTAATAATAGTAACATGCATATATCCTGGGGGAGAACATACTTCTAAATGTACAAAGATCTTTATCCTTATTTTCTTCATGGTAGCCTACTCATTTAAGAGATCACTCCAATATGCATCTATAAAATACATGAGAAGTCCCTCTCATTGCACAAACATCCATTTTTCCTGTTTGAAGGACCTCCAGCTACACCTCCAGTATCTTATGGAAGACGATGCCTAATTCTCAATTCTGCATCCAGCTATTATTTGACAAGAGGTATGTTTCTCCCTGCCATTATAACCTCAACCTTAGACACCGAATGCAAGGTCAGTTAAAATTACTGTCACACCAGAAAAGACTCATTTTTTACTTAACTGGTTATACTCTTGAACAATAGAGTACAGGCAAAATTACTGTACCTACATGTAAGTGTATACATTTGTATGCTTTTTAATAAAATAACATATTGAATCAGAAGAAAGACTGAACAGATGACTTATTAAAAATCCAGACTTTAACATGATTAAAATGAAAGGGAAATTACATTAATATAATCCTCAAGAGTTTGATTTCTAATGTAATAAATATACACAAATCACCAACAAAACCAAAAGACATAGTATGTCACTACAGCACCTTAATTTGATTAAGAGAGTTATGTTTTATATTTACAATTTCAGAAAATGTACTCTTTGATTTCACATTTTCATATAAAATTCTTTGTCTCAACAACCATTTGTGATAGCTCAAGCATCAATAACTAAATAATCAAAACAGTGGTTTCACAATGAAATTCTTTTACAGCTCTATTGGGAAAAACAAGGTAAGTGAATTTTGTGACTATTTAAAATGATATACAGAGTATGTTCCCCTATAGGCAATAAGGATTAAAAAAAAAAGGGGGGGGAAGGGAGGGGGGACACCCTCTGCAAGATCAAAGTCCAGAAGGAACTGGCACTTAATTTATCATCCTTTACAGACAAAAGACAGTTTTCGTCATTTCAAAAGGATCATATGTCTTTTATGACAAACTGGGTTTGCAGTTTAATTTACAAATAGAATTCTAAGTAAGCAGTCTTTGCTCTGCCAAAGCAAATGACAAACAGTATAGGTTTTCATTCACACAGCCCTCAGCAGGATAGAAGAGATTAAAATAAAACTGAAATAATTTAGAGAAAACAAATAAATGTTTCAGAAAGTTGAAGAAGATCAAAGCCTGAATTTTCTGACCCCAACTGTACAAGCATTTCTTATTATATTGACCAGTGCCATCAGATCATTAATTAAAAGGAAAGCGCTGGCAGGTGGCAGGGAAGCAGAAGCCGATAATTGGCCCCCTTCTTCTTTTTGCCTTCAAAAACTCTCGTTCTTTTGCAAGACATGCCACTAGGCAGACAGAAATGCCTACTTTGTAATATAATGATTAAGATGAGATGAAGAGACTCTTGCGTTTAAAGCAGCTATGCCTAATGAATGCAGCTAGCTTTATAATTATGATCCTACTTTTACAATGAGAAATGTGATGTTTCATTCAACATCTCCTCAACTGTCAAAAAGCTAAAAATCTCAAATGTAGGGGTCTACACTTGGTGCTTTTCACCCCTTATTCCTTTTATGCCAGCAAAACCAGGCAAAAATAACTACTAGTAATTCAAGCATCCATACAAGAAAGAAAGAATTAAATACCCGTAAGACTCACCACTTCACCAGGTAGGTTGCTCAGGTCATTAAAAGGGGTTTCTAAAGTGTTTGTGTCAACATTTAGCAAAACCACATCCTCCAGTGATCTGTTTTTCACTCTCTGTTAAGAGGAGAAAAAAAAAAAAAAAGGAAAGTGGAAAAGCATTTTACTATGGCATCCTCAGGAACTGCATTTTTGTTATCATGGCCTACATTATAAACAATGATTCTACAAAGGACAAAAATGGCAAAGACAATATTCTGAGCTTTATGTGCAGGATTCATGAATTAGATGCAGGATTCAGAGAAGCTTTTAAAAACCCTCTTCAAATGGTAATAATATCTGAATATAATCATATCTGAAATATAAGCACATTCAATAAATGAATACTTGAAAACCAAGATTTATACAAAGCATAATTAAATATATTGGAGATATACATATCTTATAACAACATTTCATTCTCTCCTACTTGTGAAAATCAGATAGGATGTTAAGCATATAATCAGATGAAAACCAGAGGAAACTAAGTAATTATTTACAGATTTATGTAGGTCGCAGGCATGTGACATCTACCAGTATTATAGATAAATGGATGAATCTTGGGCTTGAATAGCAGCTAAGAATTAAACCATTTGTTCTTTTCAGGAAAAAAAAATCATAGAGCTTTATTCTATATGGTCCTACAATAACACAGAATAGTGCAGACAAGGAGGAATTGAGTGACTTTTTTTTCCAGAGCAAGGCCTTTTATTCCATTATTTTCTGATGGAATAAGGAAAAAGATCCTTGTCAAGACACTACAACCTGTGTACACAGGCCATATGAACCTGATTTGAGAGAACCTAATGCTATCCCTAGAGTTAAGCAGCATACATGACAGAAGGCTCTTTTCTGGAAACACAGAAGCGCTAGTGGCTCAGACTGGAAGAGAACCCACCTCATCAGCTTAGGAAATGTGAGTTGTTCCTTAGAAACTGCTTTAGCAGAAGTGTAAATCGAATAAATTTCCCTAAGAATTTATCCACTCTGCATGATAAACAGACCTCACTCACAGGCTTAATGGTGTCATCAAATGGTTATAGATCAAGGCAAAGCTATTTATGACCCAGCTATTACTTACCTCTCAGGTGAGTTCTATTGTATCATTATATGTTCAAATCCAAAAGGGCTACCTCTTGATTTTTGGCAAAAAATGTGCAGTTGTAAATTAATAGTTATGAATGCTATGGGCTAAATTTTAAGAGGGACAGAATATAAGTTACCTTGGAAATCAGAATGATACTGAATTCTGATTGATGGTGACTCCACAATTTTAACTTTCATATTTTAAATTTTCATACTTTAACTTTCATATTTTAAATTTTAACTTTCATCATTGGGAAAATCAGTTGCTGAACCACTAAAAAGACTGGAAAAAACTCATTGAGCTATTAGATAGACACAGGAAGAACTCATGATGTAGAACTTACATGTGTCCATAAAATGCTTCAAAAGTAGGATTTCAGAGAGACATTTTTTACATCACAAAGCACCTGAGACTTAAAATCTGTATGCTTTTATGCAGAGATTTTTTCCAGAAGCTTTTCCACTATCATGTATGGCACACACACTTCAAGCTTACCAGTATGCAGAAGTGAATAGTAAACTTACCTCTATTAAGCTTAAGTGAACGCCAATTAGATAAGGCATTGGTGCACTGAAGGGAAAAAGAGGAAAAGTTCAAGTTTTAAGTATCAACTAGTACAATACAGGCGGATCAAAAAAGACTTAAAATCTTGGAACATAGAGTCCTTATTTAACATTCACTGTTTAGTATTAAATTAAGACAAATTTTTACTAGACAAGGGTATTTATTTATTTATTTATTTACTCCGCAGTAAGCATGATCACAAAATCAAACGTAAAGTATGAGCAAAAAGATGTATACAGCTGGCTAACCACTTTGCTATACTTGGCTTCAACAACCAACCATACTGTATGGCAGAGCTAGCCTGGTAGCTGTCCCAAAAGCAGTCTGTCTCTAGAACTACACTGGTTTTAAACCACTATTATGAAGAATACTGTAAGAGTTAACATCACCACAATGCAACCCCAAATTAATGCCACTTTTGATTCTGCGTGTGCTTCTGAAACCCTTCTTTGGTGGGTGCTTGCAAGCTGTATACTATCCTGTTTAACTTCAGATAGCAAACTTCTCATTTCCAATTTGAATAAGACAAGGAACTATAGTCTCAAAATAAAACAAATATCAACACAAAGCCTCTGGGGTGAGACCTCCTGCAGTATGCAAGCAAGAAACTGAATTAGTCAGTCTAATTCATCATGGTTTCCTATATTCTTCTCTTTCTTTCTCTAGTGAGTGTGTTCTGACAACATCTGGTTGAGAATATATTCAGTATCCAGTGATGAGGGGAAAAAAGCCATCCAACAATCACCATTACACTTTTGAGTACTGTGAGATTACTAAACACATTCACTCTAGAGAAGCAAGCAATACATAAGCTGGTTTAAGCAACTCAGTGGGAAATTAAATACTAAGGGATCGAAGAGAAAAACACTGAATAAAACCATTATCTGAAAAATAAATGGAAGATGATTTACACAAAGTTACACAGACAGTTGACATACAATAATTGTATTAATAATCTCTCATTGTATTACTACTAATAATAAACCATAATAATAGTAAACCAATAATCTCTCATTGTATTAATTTAATCAGGAATCTGAGCCATTGTCTGGCAACAATGTGGTGGTCGACTTCTTGAGGCCCAAGGAAAGGCTTCACTGCATAAGTTCCCAATGGCCTTCTCAATTTGGTCCTACCTCTGGGCAGAAAAATAGCAATTCTCACCTGCCTACCACTGCTGACAGTTTCAGAAAAACCCCTATACCCAATGGGTTAGCTAATTGTTCCCATTAACAGGAGAGGATAGGCTAAAATAAACAAACTAACAAGAAAAAACAACAAACCCAAACAGAAAAACCACCCTAACAAAAAACCACCAAACCCAAACCAAAACCTCAAAAACCCCACTAACAACCTCCTGAAAAACCCCACACAAATAAAATGACTGGGGCCAGAACAAGCTTTCATCAGGTTTCTACTACTGAAATAAAGGTTTGCTGAGACTACAAATTGGTATGGAGCAAGGTTTCTAGGCAATGGGAATGCCAGAAAGAGAAATGGAGAGCCCTCTGTCCCCACATATATTTTTCTTAGGCAAACACTGAAAAATTTTAGTACCTCTGATGACTTCTTCCAATTTAAGACCTTAAGCCTCTGTGGACTGGACATAAATTACATGGAATTGTACAGAGCAGACACACATTTATATTCAGAGAGGAATCAGACAGCTTTAAACACTCTGTAATTTTAAGAATGCTTTATACTACGTAATGTTGAACCAAGCTAATGGAATGACTATGACTGACATGTAACAGAGGATTCATATGCCGAATATGCAGCAAAATACATCCTCAGGTTCATCACATCTGAGTATCTTAGTGTTACAAATAACACGAACTGGAGAAACTATGGTGAGAACAAGTGCTATATCATCTGTGCATTTTATGCACATTTGTTTTCTTGTACACCAACACTGTTCTAGCAGCTTCACTAGGCCTGTACTGACTTAAAATAGCTGACAATTTGCTCCACTAATAAATCTGTCATTTAAAAGGGTAGCATATAGCTCTTTTCTACAGAACAAAGCAACAGCTACATCATTTCAATTTTGATAAGTTAACAGAATAAACGTACAAAGCTAATTAGATAAACATCTTGAAAACACAGGAAATAAAAATTGCAGCTATGGAAAGTCTATTTGATCATTTTCAGCAAAGAATGAATTTTATTACTGTTGGATTCTGAAGCCTTAACAGCAGAGTTTTGTAATATGTACATGAAATTGCTTACTATGACACTACTGGGAGCTGCTATAAAAGTTTTTCTCTTGCTTATGCATGTTACTACCAAAAATGTTATTAATCTACAGCATCATTGGCAAAAATAATTACTATGTTATGATAAACAGGCAAGTTAATTGGAAAATAATCGTCCCATTCTCATGAAAATGGGTGTGCATATAGCCCAATTCAGAAGAGACCAAATCTCATAAAAAGATATGGTGTAATTACAACGTGAATTTTCTAATTGCATTATATTCTTACCACAACATCAGTAGAACAGATGCTTTATAATCCACAGACAAAACTGTCAAGAAATTACATAGAAATTTGATGAAACTGGCTTTCTCCTTCACAGGAATTAATTTTATGTGAACATAATTACTATATCAATGCTCAAACTCAGTTTTTGTAAAAGCTTTCTCAAAAGCCAGCTACCTACTGGGTTGAGCATACCAGTATCTTTTTCCTTAACTGCAGAACAAAAAAAACCCAATCCTTAAAACAATCTTCAGACAACCAGATTTTTTTAGTCAACTACTTTCAGTTTTCTTCCTCTAAAAAGAGGAAAGAGCAAAAATGAAAATTACTTCTACTGCTTTCGCTGTCATTTAGAAAAAGAAATGTCTTATCTCTTTTTTCTTTTTTTTGGATAGTTGTTCCAATTCTCAGATTGGAGCTCTCATAATGAAAGTCAAGGCTTAGATAAGCTACGGGGTGGTAGGGCTGGAGGGAACCATCCTGAAGCAAATAAATACACAGTATGTTCACACACCAGACCTTGAAAGTACTCATAATCTGGCCAATCCTGATGATGTCACAGTCCACACCAATGCTCAGTTTTCATGGACCTGGACTACTTTGAGAACATCTGTTACATCTAAAATGAGTCTGTATATCAGATTGCCTGATAGAACCTAAGCTGCTTTTTGATTAAAGGCAAATGGAAGAATTTTAACAATTTTTTAATATAGATCAGCTTTACTGATCTGTAATAGATATAAATGTATTTAAATCTTGTTTAGAAATAACCTTCTTCATTTAGAATAAACAAAATTATCAAAGTGATACTTATTTGAGCACCATCTCAGAACACTAAGAAAATGAGAGCTCCTGGGAGACATCCCAAAAAAGTCTAAGTGAAGTAATGACAATGTACTTTCCAGGAATGAAAATGTACATTAAGCTAAAAGGCAAAAAGGCACTTTTATAAAAGAACTTTGCTACACCGAAATGACATAAAAATTAAAACATAAAAATTATTTAGAAACTTACTTTATTAACTTTAAGTTGACACAATCCTCTTTGACTGCACCCTAGGTCTGGTCTAACATAAATTTTGACTTATGAATTCATTAAGGTTTCCTAACTTGATATATTACATACCTATGAGGAAAACACTTATTTACAGTTAATATGCTGTAACATGAAGGAAAGCTAAGTATTTCATGCAGTTTTACTACACTATTCCAACCTGCCTCACAAAAGAGCAATTCAAACCCAGACATGATCAGACAGAGAAATGTAAATACACAAAAAATCTGAGTTAAAAGGTCTGATTTCTAGCTACTGTGATAAATTAATCAATTGTACATTTCCTTTCATGAACTTTGTGTTTCCATTAGAGCATCTCTAAAAATGGGAAACTTTTTTTCCCCACTCTGTTGTGGTACTGTGAAAAAGAAAGAGATATAAATGAGTTTTACAAGTTTAAGAAACTCCATACTTCTTTTTAATGAGTAAAAAAATTCCCAGGTCACGCCACAATGACCTAGAATCTCAACTATGATCATCATCACAAGAAGCTGTGTACAGCATCTAACATCATTATTTCTGGAAACATTATCTGTGCTTAGGAGAGCAAATAAAAAAATCTTCCAGCATTCAGGATGTACTCTGCAGGGTACAGCTTGAAGAGAGGTGTTGATCTACACAGCATTTATGGATGATACTGAAGAAATTACGAAGTTTCTGGTGGTAAGCTCAAGCAATACCAAACCTAAACAAATACATCGAAGCTCTACTCCCATTTTGGTGAATTTTATCAAAGCTAGGAGGAAAAACAATTAGGACAGAGTTTCTTCAAAAGAAAACTATCATTAAAGATGAAAGGCTTAGCTATAGTTGAAAGTAAAGGGAGAAGTGGGAAAAGAATATTTGATTTCTTTTTAAAAACAATAAATAATAGACACATTAAGTATAGGAACTACAACAGAAAAAGATCCACCCTGGGCAAATATTGTAAACTCAAGGAAAAAACAATCAAAGAGAC
Source organism: Agapornis roseicollis (assembly GCA_002631895.1). Lineage (NCBI taxonomy): Eukaryota > Metazoa > Chordata > Aves > Psittaciformes > Psittacidae > Agapornis > Agapornis roseicollis. Next base: position 184,125 of record NDXB01004879.1, on the reverse strand, counting down.
ATAAGGAAACATAATGAGAATTTCTCTGAAAACAGTAAGTTCAATAGACTGAGTAGAGTTCAACGGCACATCAATATTTATAGGTTCCTGGGAAAAAAAAAACAACCAACCAAACAAGAAAAACCCTACCAAACTACCGCAAACATACAGCCCAGCAAACATACAAGCATGATTTATTTCTGTGAGGAAAAACATTATCAGAAATGCAGACTTATGTTGGTAGGCATCTGATTTGGATTCAGATTTTATATATAATAGTAATTTCTGATCTCTAAAATGACCTTAAATGGATCATTTTTCCACCACAGATCCATAGGGTCTAGTTAAAGTGAAAGTCTCCAGGGATGAATATTCCTGGTTTAAGTACTTTAATGGAAACTTTTATTTGGTATCCTTGGCACTACTACAAATAAAAGACAGTCGATGTCGTCTTAGTCTGAAATCCTGAAACACAGGCATGCAGCAACACCATCCCTTGAATGACCAGAAGTGACTCAAAAGGTGATTTTTTTTCTTGTTTAACTTTAAAATTTGCCAAAACCACAAAGTCTATAATGTGAATAGAAGCACATCAGGAGAAACAGAATTCCTACAATGAAAATTTCCTAAGTACCAAAAGGAGACTTTAAGCTCATTTGGGAAGGTGTTGGATCTGATCCTGAACCTGGCTGAGTCTAAAATACGAATATTAAATCACTGTATAGTCCTAATGGGAACACTGACACTTACTAACACTTGATTCTCAAATTGATCAGGTTTCATTCTCAATACTTCTATCAGTGTAATTTATCTCAAAATAAATGCCAAATAAGAGAACACCTTCAACCAGTCACATTTAAATTACTGAATGCATTCTCTAACAATAAAACAGGAACAGTTTTTATAGACATGATTCTAAATGCTGCATTGATAGCAATCAGCACTGTAATTCAAGGTACCAGCTGAAACACCATGTAAAAGCATGCTGAAATATCTCTGATCTTTAAGCACTGGCTCAAGTACTTTCATAAACTGGATCCTGTCTATTCAGTCACTTAAGTAGTTAGTCTTTTTATCAGTAACTCAGAATTACAAAAAGGAAAGAATCTCAGAAATGAGGGTAACAGGTTAGCTGTCTTACCAGCTGTAGTCCAGAAGATGTGGAGGAAGCACTGGGATGTAAATGTGTTGCCAATACATTGGATACAACAATGCAGCTGACGCATGAACACAAGCAGTTAACTAAAAATAAAAACACACACACAGAATTCACAACAAAAAATATGAATAAAAAGAAAATATAAAATCTTAATTTTCAGACATCTCAGAATCTTAACCTCCCCAACCACCTATTAGAGCACTCTTTAAATTACTTGTAACTGCTGAAATGCACTGATGAAGGAACTCAGATTCACACATACAACATTTGCAAGAAATCAGGCTGACAAGTCAATTAAAAGGTAGACCTGCTCAGCTATTTCCTCAAACAAAGGAAAATAAACGTGCACTACTGGATGCTTATCATGGTCAGATGCAATTACTGCCATAAACACAGAGAACTTGAGTGCACCCCAGCTGCACTCAGCACAGCTGAGCGGCAAATACTCAGAAGACCTTTTTGGTCCACACTTCCACTATTTGGAACAACTGGAATTGATCTGAACCTGCATGAAGCTGCAGAAGAGCACTAAACCCAGGGCCAGGATTAACTCCTGCTTTAAAAAAAATCTGAAGTCAGTGTTCCCTGTGACAGCGAAGCAACACTTTATATTTTATATATGTTTTACAGTTTTCCAAAACTCCCTTTCCAAAGTAGAGACTGGCAAGGCTGGTGTTAGCAGTGCCAGAAAATGAAGGACACCTTAACCAAGAAAGGTGTTACAATCCATTTTCCATACAAAAGGGACACCCCTGTTTTAGCAAAACAAAACAGCAAACAAAAAAAACATACACTGCCCCCCAGAAAAACCTAGGAATTGATTAGAAATGAGGTTAAGTTCAGTCCTGAAGTGATCAAAATAATCTGCAATACCTAACGAATTCATATTTGATCCATCAAATACCACTTTGCTATCAGGGAGTCATGCAGATTATTTTATTATGCAGCCACAGTTACAACATAATGAGGAAATATCAAGACTGTGCTCAAAATAAGGCAGCCTGTACCCAGCACATAAAACACTACAAACTCCATTTAAAACTAAAGAAAAACAAAAAAACAATTTAAACGGGAATGCCCCATGTAGAAGTCACCAAGCTTATGGAAAAAGACAACGTTGTCCTAATGTTTTATATCACAACAAAATTACTGTTTGAGGTTAAGTTGATAATAGCCATGTTTATTAGACTTCTACTTTCATAGTAACAAAAATGAAGAGCTAAAATTGAAACGTAAATCATATCCATACAGCAAATGCTAAAACATTATGGATTCTATAGGGAAAAAAACGAAAACCTCTTTGTGGAACAAAGCAGCAGTTAAAGCTGTCATTCCCTGGCTGTCTTGGACATTTAGACTTGTAAAAAGAATTTATACTGGAATTTCATACATGTATTTTTACACTAAAAATAAAGAAAAGTAATTGTAAGACCATTGCAGCAGAAATCTCGGACAATTACAATTTGTGCAACATAGTTTGCTCAACACTCAGATTAATATAACACGATTAAATATGGAAAAGAAGAGGGTCTGAAAGCTCCTGAGGGATATAATTAGGGCAAATTGCCAAAGAATGAAACATGAGCCAGTCAAGAGAGTCTGGAAGCTGCAGTAGTACCAAGGGACTTGAATGTTCGACAGTTGGAGCTCCAGTAATGTGTGAACTGCAGGTTAAGGTATCAGGAGACTCTGTTCACTGACACACAGAATGTCACTATTGACCAGCAAACTGCCCAAGCCTGACAGCTACACTAAGCCAAGTATATCATAATTCTGTACTTAAACTCTTTGTTTCAAATTAGCATCTCATTTCTTACTTTTACAGTAAACCTCCACAATCACTCTCAGTTTAGACTTATAATAATGTCTGTTTTGTTACTAAGAATTAATTGTTTGGGGGAAAGAAATAAATGGGTATCTTATCCCCCTTCTACACAGCAGGATTTATGAGTTTTATTTACATATTAACTATCCATGTAGTTTAACTAACACTATTGTGGCACAGTCAATCTCAGCATCATCTTTTTTTTTCTTTTACTCAAAATGGATATGGAATTACTAATTAGTATCTTCACATACCATTGTGCATTATATATAAATTTCAAGCTTCATCTATCTGTATAAAAATTAGCATTTCCTGTATTTCAATCACAGACTGAAATAAAGCTGACCATACATTATCACAGATATCCCCCAGTGCATACAGTTGCCTCCTCCTCCCTCTTCCTCTTAATCAGCATTCTTAAATTATGAATCAAGATGATCATACTATTTGCATGAAGAAATACTTCCTATCTTATGCACATGTCTGTGTTATATTTTAGTTATCACTTTAACAGGGGAAGTGGGTAATTCCTTAAAAAACACTTGAAGTTTTATTAACTCTCCTGTTTTACAATCTATATTTTAATGTGGCACCCAGACTAGCATTTATTTAACATTTATAATTTAAAAACATCTACTAAATGTTAGCATTTCTAGCAGGAGAGGTAAAGATTTGATTACTTACACACCAAGGTTTTGTTGTACTGTTCCTTGCTTTTCTATTTAATAACATCTTAATTAAACATTTCCATCTACGTTGCTGCAATAGGTTTCCAAATGTTTTAGTATGGTATGAACATGTTTTATAGTTTCCTGTTGTATACAGCCTGTAATACAAGCAGCTATGGGATTAGGCTGCTCTTCAAACTGTGTGACATTTTAATACTGCGCCAACTCTGCCTTTAAGCAAATACTGATAATTATGGATTTCATATTAGAAACTGTACACTTTCTGGCCAATTCTCTTTTTGCCTTTTCAACAGTGACTGCATTTCTCAAATGCATTAGCTATTTAAACAGCTTACCTCTAACTGGCAGACTCACTCTTCTAAGTAGAATAGGGACTGCTTCAAATCTAGGAATAATGCTACATGTCTTAAGTAACCAGACAGTTCAAGAGATCTGAAAAGCAGTCAGTGAGCAGGTAGAGCCCGACTGCTTACATCTGAACTCAGAAGTCTATAAAGGCAACACTGGATTTGGGGGTGTCTGATAGCATCTGTGCTTGGGAGTGGAGCCAGACAGAGACCTGGCAGGGACACTGCGGAACACTGAGCGAGGAGGGGGTAAGGCAAAGTGCACAGTAGAAGCTCCTAGCTGCAGAAATGAGCATCTGTTGCTTGACCAAGTGGTGAGACCTTTTGCAGAAAGCAATTCTTTACGCTATTTAGGGAATAAAAGCATTTGTATGGAGCCTGTCTGTTCATTGCTATCTATTCCAAAGGAAATTATCGAAATTTAATAAATAAATAAAGTAAAAACCATAAATGTCATAGATCAAAAAAAAAAAAAAAAAAAAAAAAAAGA
>NDXB01004879.1:141961-179565 GCA_002631895.1 Agapornis roseicollis | reverse complement strand
AAAAATAAAAAAAAAAAAAAAAAAAAAAAAAAAATGTAAAAAAAAAAAAAAAAAAAAAAAAAAAAAAGAAGTGTCTTTTTCAGGACAGGCAGTTGTTATCCTTAACTGAAGCAATATTCCAAGCTGTGTACAACCTTACCTATTTTGTCCGCAATGACTAAAGAATACATCAACTGTAACCCCCTTTCATAGATAAGCTTGTATATACAAGGTGAGCGCATCTGTGTATTTATGTATATACACATACATCATTGCTCAACTCTGCTGTTCGCTAAAAAATTCTTAAATGATAGCCAAACAGTGCTGCAGAAGCTAATTACTGCAAATATGATAGCTTATTCCATGTTCTGAAGCCATAAATGAAATTGACACATCCTCCTATAGTGCACTGGACTGGAAAAGACCAACTAGAGTTGCATTTCTATCCATAAAACGGGCAAACAGTTTTTAAGTGAAGTTTTTGTCTGTTGAAACTCATTTAATATTGAGCAGAGCTTTTAAGATTTGTACTTCCAACATTTTTTAGACTGTTTTTCTCTATTTCAAATAATCTATTCTGGTTTAAATGGTTCTGATTTCAAAAAAACCTGATTATCATTTTAAAAATCTAATTATCATTTTAAAATCTAATTTATTTAAATTACAATTTCAATGTTCAACCCTCAGACTAATCTGAAATCCCTAGCTTTTGCATTGGACATGAAAAGAAGTTTCCTGACCCATCCTCTCAATAATGAATTTACTAAGATTACTGAGTGGAATTGAAAGTTTCAGCCTGTTTCAGATCTATTCTGGTAAGACACTGCAGCCAGCCATATAGAAGCTAGCTTTCAGCACCCTACAAGGAAAGCATGTGGTGTTTTCTCCAGAGTTTCATAGTGATGCTGAGACGATAATTTTATCTTTGCCTCCAGAATAACAAATAAATAAATAAATAAAAAGCTAGAACTATTTGCCTGGCAGTAGTAGAGTTTCCCCAAATAGTGAGAGACCACGTTACAAAGTCTGTTAGCAAAATTCATTACGAAAAGTAAAATAACTACTAGCAAACCCCTGCAAGACAATGCACAAATCTTAGACATTGATGAGTTACTTTCCACCTTATGGCAATAAACAGCCACTTGGGATGACTGTTGTTCCAAATCTACGCACTGCTGAACAAGAACCGTCAGGAAAAGTTTTAGTTCATGACTTGATCAAAGCAGGTTTACCTGCTCCTGGGAACACGAAGAGTGCAGCTCCTCCCTATCCCTCATGTGGATGCAGTAATTCTGATGTGTGTGTTACCTGCTTACCTCAAAGCTCACTTCCATCAACGAACCTTTCCACTCTGGATATCAAACAGAATGGCCTCTTTTTCTTTCCTTTCTTTCTTTCTTTCCCTTCTTTCTTTTCCCCCAATTTTAGATTTTGCTAAAACACTGACATGTCTAGAGCCATACTACTTTGGCTGAAAGACTTGCTGCAGATTCACACATATGCTTATTTCATACCTTATTCACACATATGCTTATTTCATTCACATGATTTTGATGAGTAACAGGAAAATAATTATCCTGTATCCTGCATATACTGGCCAAAAGTTACCTGGCAGTAACCATCTATCTGTATACATTATTTTATTCATAAAGAGGTAGAACATAGGTGGCAAGATTTGTACAAACCACAATGCACAAACTAGAAAGACAGAAACTGATTAGCAGAATCTTGTCAGAAAGCCAAAAACGGCAACAGAAGTCAGACAAAATGCTGAAGTAAAATTAACCTGTGATACTATACAACCTTTCACAAGCTACTGTAAGCAGCTAAAGAACTACTGTGATAAAACCATTTCCTGAAAAATCCACAAGCACTGTCAATCTTTGTCAACACCATGTCCAGAAATGGGTTCTGGTGTACTTTCTTCCCTCCTTCCTCACAGCCCCACTGGGCCAAAGAAGTGTTTCCCTCCCACTGCCTTGACCACACATATGTTGAAAGATGCCAAGATTCTGTTTAGTTATCTCATCTACTTATTAATACCTATGGCAATAAATTGTAGGGGACAGGTCACCATTCTGCCACATTTATAACAGTTACCCTGAACCTGGACCAACTCTTATTGCTGTTACCCCAATACTTCCAGTTCACAAGAAATATAGGGAAATTATTACCTGCTTCCTGAAAGGGTAACAGATGTACAGGTGAAAGGAATCCCTTCCTCTACGTTATTACATCTCCTAAGACTACAAGCTTTGTTAGAGGTGCATCCATATCTCAATCTCGTTTGACCAGGAATGAGATCAGGCACCAAACCTGTGACAGGTACTTAACAGCTTCCAAGACCTACCTTCCCATCCATTTCTTGAATAGGTAGGGGAACCTGCTGGGGAGTAGAAGTGGGAAGGGAACCTTTGCTTTCACTAGATTACAACAGAGCGTAAATCCCTTCCCAGCTGTAAAGAATGAACAGTGGAACTGAATCACAAACTTAGTCCATCCTGCTGGCATTGGTGCGAAGTCAGAAGTCACTAATGAAAACAAAATTCAGGAACAAAAGATAACAGAATATACTGTTCAAGTCATGATATACAAAGCCATTTCTTGTGCATTTCTTTAATTTAGCTCCTGGCTAATTGTTTCGTATCTGCCATCCCCATAATCTTTAAGAAGAAAGAGAGAGGACCTTAAATGCGCCATAATGCATTTTCCTCCCGTTGGCGAAATGTGACCCCCAGCTCTCCTCTCTCACAGGAGGCAGGCAGGAGAAGAGAAATGTATTTCTAGTCTTCATATGAAAATTTCCACTATTTCCACTGTGAAAATTAAATGTGAAAAAGAAAACACCAATATAAAAAAACATTGTCTCCTGCGTTTGTTTTGGGGGGTGTTTTTTTCAGTATTATCCACTTCCTTTTATCATTATTTCTGGGGGTAGGAAAGAAAGGATCAAAGTGTCATTCATGAATATGACAGCACTTCATATACAATCAATTTCATTCTTTTCTTGCAATTCTTGATTCACAAAGCAGCATTATGGCTCCATTCTTGTGCATTAGCTTGGAAGGGAAAAGAAAAGACTGCAGACAATGGTTCGTTCCTTGCCTATGGCTCTGGAAGTGACACGCTTCCCAATAGTGGAAGCTGAGCAGAAAATAAAACTGAAGTGGTAGCGGACAGGTGAGCACTCAACAAGGAATAACACTTGCAAACTGTGCCTATACCAAGGACACGTCACTACTGATATTGGTTCATCCCACAATACACTAACTATGCTTCTTTATATGATCTGTTCAATAATTTCTGTTTCCTCATACTTCTTCATCTCTGCACATTCTTGATAATTTGTTCATTCTCATTTTGACATCCATTTATTTCCCAACTTGTTTATCTCCTCCTCTCTCACAAAAACACAGAACACGAACATACACATCTTTTTGTCCCTTTTCCTGACTATCTCCTGACTCAGCCTTTCCTCCCTCCTTTATTTTATGACCTGTCTCCATGCAGGAAGGGCTACCTTCCCACAAAACAAGGCAGTTCTACAAATGTTTCTCACTTCTGAAAAGAAAATGTTCAGGAAAACTATTTTTATTAATCTTTTCTCCCCCAGAGCAACTCCATGGTATGTTCTTCTGCCATACACTAATTAAGAAGCAGCAGGGAACGGCTTCCTTATGAATAGCTGACAGACAACTTATTTACTGTGAGCAAGAGTAGACATAACCACTGAGTTTTGGAAAAAAGGAATGATAAAGCAGCAGTGGCCATGAAAAAGAGGAAATCTTGCCATAACGGTACACTAGAACAGAGAGCTGATACTACACTCACACACCCTTCAATAACTCATCTTCACATCTGATGTTCCACATGATCATCAATGACTTCAGCAGTATTTGTTTTAGGGGATGAGACAGTTCTGGTCGACAGAATACAGGCTCTTTCAGTTCTCATACAGTCCAACCACAAGGACTCAGTACTGATAGGCTTCTCTTAGACTGCATATGCACACAGCAGCACCTGCACCTGGCTCTGTACAGTATTTTGTTCTGGCAGATTCTACTGAATTGCCAAAGATTATATGAATTGGAAAAAGAAACAACTTTTGGTCCAGATTATTATAATCCTTGATTTTTTTTGGAAGTGCTAAGTCACAAATATAACTCTGAAAGGATTTTTTTTTTTTAGGACTGTCTTTCTGTCTACATGCTGTTATGGTGTGGTTTGGTTTTGGTTTGGGGGTTTTTCAGGGTTTTTGTGTGTGTGCACGCGCGTGTCTTGGGGGTTTGGCATTTGATTTTATTTTATTCTTTTAATGAACCCTAATGAAACAGATGTTCTTGGTTTACATAGCTGGCCGTTAACAACAATCTGTTTCTTTTTATTGTTGCCCCCCTTATTAAAAGAAAAAGAATTTAATTATTTGTTGACTACACATTTCAATTTTTTTTCCCAAATTCTTTAATGATTATTTCTCCTAATGTTATGCTGTGGCAATGGGGAAACTATTGCAAACTCCAAGATGGGAGAGCCTTTCAGGTCTGGCTGTATATCCTAACCACATTTTGATTCTATATTGACATTACATAGTTTCATTGCCAGAAGTACGCTCCTTACAGGATCCCAAGGGGACCAAACATGCACCCACAACACCCACCTCTCTCCAGTTTATCTCAGACTGCTTACACCTGAACTATTAAAATCTAAATAAGTTATTAAATACCACTCCTCATCTACTCCCAAACTAAACAGTCTAATTGACCTAATATTCCAAAATGACTTCTAATTATGCTACTGGGAGCTCTGTGAGTACCAGTGGAATATCTGTTCTGCCTTGCAAGTTAATAATAAATTCCCATCTATTTCTTGTTTTCCAAGAATTAAATTTAGCCCTTGCACATTTCTGCCCACTATGTACTACATTACAGGAATTTGAGATACAAATTAAATATTAAATATAAAATCTATTTCTTTTCATTATTAGAACAGTATTATTTACTATGGATCTACCATACACTATAGTGCACAATTAATAATGAATTAGATGCTTTAGTTTGTTTAATCACAATTAGGAGCATCACCCTAGCATAAGGCAATGTGAGCAAGTGACTAAGCTGTATGACACCTCCCAATGCTACTGCTTTCTCAAACATGGAAGGCCTATATGGAGCCAACTGTTTCACTGCCTTGGATCTTTAGTGTGCACCAGAGAAGAGGCTCCATAAATAGCCAGCTTTGAACTCAGAAACATAAAAATACAAAAGAGGAGCTATCTGTCTTTCCAAGCTCCACACTAACATACACAGTGTGCTCCCAAAACCACACCCCAGTGACCTCACCCAGCCATAAAGTGCTGTTTGGCAGCTTTTTAAACATATCCATGAATCTCCAACGTGTAAACCACAAAGAGATTTAAGTGAAGTGAAAGAAACAGATAACCGTCACAGTTGTTTTCTGATTCAGTTGCCAATATCACTGCCTTGGGATGTATGGATTTTAGATTAAACTTGATCTCGGGTTTAGGGGGAGTTGCAGGATGAGTGAAAACATTCATAAAGACAAGATGTTCAGAATGAGAGGTTTTTTGCTTTCTCTAGTGGCTGGTACTACATTCTCCAAGGAACCTCCACATCTTCCCAGTGCCTGAGCAACCATGAATAGCATGACCATATCTGAAGACTAGCATGACAAGGAACATGAAGCCACCACCTCACTACTGCAATTGCAGAAAGCTCTCTGTGCATATAAGCAACATTAAATGTGACTGCACAAATGTATGTTTGTGTGTAAATTTATGTTCAGTGCTTCTTCACCACAAAAAAGAAAATAAAAAAATCTGTATTGCTTATTGACATACATGTTTGGTTTCAGAGGGATCACCAGAAAAGCCTACTACAGCCACTACAACGCAGAACTTAGTAACCACCACATGCTCTCAGACACATCAGACTTGTACTACCTGAAACAAATACTGGTCAAAATGGAGATAATGTTTAGACATTTGCTTTAAAGTGTAGCATCCTTTCCACCTGCCAGTGTAGGCCACAGAAGATACACTCTAGTTAGCATATTGCTGACAGGATGATGAGAAAGCTCCTGTCAGACACTGGCCAGCCGGGTGTTTGAGACAAAATGCACAGCCCCAGCTGACTAGTTAGGGAAAGACTGGTAAGGTACAATTACAGAGGCATATGACAAGCTTTCATGCTTGAGTGACTTGAGAACTGATGACATGGCTTTAAACAGCAATCCTTCCTACCTCCGGTCACAAAACAGCAATAAGTCAACTGATGCACTGTTGTACAATCATGATTTATTCCTTTGCTTTGAATACGTGAGAGTGTGATATGATGTTCTGGTAGACTACCACAGCAGGTGCACTTGGGGCTGAAACATCTAGGGCCTGCCTCCAGAATGCATAAAATCAATGCTGTAGTTCAGCCTTCTGGAAAAGCCATCGCCAGCACTTCAATTATTTATAGGAAGACTGAATTAAAAAATTATTTGTACTGAAACTCATACAGCTCTATGCAACTAATAATAATACATGCAGATACAGCAACATGTGAGGAAACAGTGCTGTGCAAGAACATACAGCATGACATTTAGGAAAGGTCTTCCTTTTACAGCTAAAGTGAAACAACTAACAGCTACCTCTGTGAATAGATCAATTCCTTTGTTTCATTCATCCTTTCACTTAATCCAAAGCCATATAATTTGTTTCTCTTTCATAGTTTACTGTTCAAAGGCCAGAAATGGTAATTTTTGCTACAAACATCTTACAGAGCATAATCCTTCAGGCTAGCTGAATCCAACTCACCGTAATGCTAAGCCCAGAGCAAGCTGTGAGGTTGCAGATAATCACATTATTAAAGTGGTTGGAAAGTCAAGCTAATAAAAGAATCAACAGTTAGGGGAAATAATGACCCAGAAGCTATGACAGAAAGAAGTGGTGGGAAGTTTCTACTTACATCTTCATAGTAACTGGTAGGGCAAATAGACAAAGATCTCCACCAAAGAAGTTTTTAAAGGGGGTAAAACCACAGCAAATCAATTTAAAGAAAGATGCAAAGAATACCTAATAGTTGTAAAAATCAGAAGATTAATATAAAACAAGTCCTGCTTGGCTGACAACTTAAAATAGGCAACCCTCTTTTCCCTTCCTCGTTTTTCCTCCAGTGTAAACCTGGAGTACAATGAAAGCATGAAATTTAGAGGGCAAAAATGCTAGTCAAAGAATTCCTCTACATAAGCAAGTGTAGTTACCCTTTCCTGACCCCCCACGAGAAGGGTGAGGAGAAAGTGAGCCAGGCCTTGAATTATGCCTTTTGTTATCAGTCACTGCCCTGAGATAGTGAACCAAAACAGAACTGATAACTTGAAGGTGACATCACAACCCAGTCTTCATGAACTGACATACACACTTGATATTCAGTTAACCCCCAAAGATAAGGAACAACTCCCTTAACAGAAAGTTGCATTTGATAGCACTATTTCTGAACAAATAATCTTTTCAGGTATCAAGCTGTAATTTAGGAATATTAAAACATGAACTTTGCAACAAAAAGTACCAGTCTGATGTGTTTTGTACACAACAGTAAGCACAATGCTAGCAAATGCTAATGTCCAAATACACTCCATTTGCTTATTTGTATTATATTAAGCGATCCAACATTTTAAAGAAGCAATATCTTATGAGCTGCTGAGAAAACTTCAAAGGAAGAAAGAGGCTTATAGAAGGTGGAAGCAAGGACAGGCAGCCTGGGATGAATACAGGGATGTTGTCCAGGAAGCTAGGAACCACGTAAGGAAAGCTAAGGCCCAGTTAGAATTAAACTTAGCTAGGAAGGTTAAGGATAACAAGAAGGGATTCTATGGGTACAATGCAAATAAAAGACAGGGCAGGAATAACGTAGGCCCCCTCCAGAAGCTATCGGGTGAACTGGCTACGCAGGATTTGAAGAAGGCTGAGGTTCTGAACGACTTCTTTGCCTCAGTCATTAATGGGAAAGGCTCCGACTGCACCAACCAAGTCTTGGAAGTCTTGTGAGAATTGGGCCCACTGTAGGAAAGGATCTGGTTTGAGACAATCTTAAGAACCTGAACATGCACACGTCCATGGGACCTGATGAAATCCATCCGCGGGTCCTGAAGGAGCTGGCGAATGAAGTTGCTAAGCCACTGTCCATCATATTTGAGAGATCATGGCAATCAGGTGAAGTTCCCGAAGACTGGAAAAGGGGAAATATAACCCCCATTTTCAAGAAGGGGAAAATGGATGACCCAGGGAATTACAGACCAGTCAGTCTCACCTCTGTGCCTGCCAAAATCTTGGAGCAGATTCTCCTGGAAGGCATGCTAAGGCACATGAAAAACAACGAGGTGCTTGGTGACAGCCAGCATGGCTTCACTAGGGGGAAATCCTGCCTGACCAATTTGGTGGCCTTCTACGATGGGGCTACGGAACTGATGGACAGAGGGAGAGCAGTTGACATCACCTACCTGGACTTGCGCAAAGCGTTCGACACTGTCCCACACGACATCCTTGTCTCTACATTGGAGAGACATCAATTTGATAGGTGGGGCACTCGGTGGATAAAGAACTGGCTGGATGGCCGCACGCAAAGAGTTGTGGTCAATGGCTCAGCGTCCGGCTGGAAGCCAGTGACGAGTGAGGTCCCTCACGGATCAGTGTTGGGACCGGTCTTGTTCAACATCTTTGTCACTGACATGGACAGTGGGATTGAGTGCGCCCTCAGCAAGTTTGCCAATGACACCAAGCTGTGTGGTTCAGTGGATACGCTGGAGGGAAGGAAAGCAACCGTATCCTGGGCTGCATCAAAAGGAGTGTGACCAGCAGGTCAAAGGAGGTGATCCTGCCCCTCTGCTCTGCTCTCGTGAGACCTCACCTGGAGCATTGTGTGCAGTTCTGGTGTCCTCAACATAAAAAGGACATGGAGCTGTTGGAACAAGTCCAGAGGAGGGCCACGAGGATGATCAGGGGACTGGAGCATCTCCCGAATGAAGACAGGCTGGGAAAGTTGAGGCTGTTTGGCCTGGAGAAGAGAAGGCTGCGTGGAGACCTCCTAGCAGCCTTCCAGTATCTGAAGGGGGCCTATAGCAATGCTGGGGAGGGGCTCTTCATTAGGGACTGTAGTGACAGGACAAGGGGTAACGGGTTCAAACTTAAACAGGGGAGGTTTAGATTGGATATGAGGAAGAAATTCTTTCCTGTTAGGGTGGTGAGGCACTGGAATGGGTTGCCCAGGAAAGTTGTGAGTGCTCCATCCCTGGCAGTGTTCAAGGCCAGGTTGGATGAAGCCTTGGGTGACATGGTTTAGTGTAGGGTGTCCCTGCTTATGGCAGGGGGGGATGATCTTAAGGTCCTTTCCAACCCTAAGTATTCTATGATTCTATGCCAAAAAAATTCAATCATTCTTGGCAAGCCAATTAAATTCTTACAGGAGATACTGAGAAGTGTTTAATTTACTTTTAAAACTACACTGCCCTGTAAAGAAGCAAACCTCATCGTGTCAGTCCTGTTCTGTTTATGAAAGAGATTAGCAGGTAGCAGCTGTCCCTGAAGTTCCTGATAAGCCAAGTCTATTTTTCTCTTTTATCAGAACTCACTAGTGCAAGTGAAAATTAACCCAGTCCTATATCAAATGTGGATCAGACATGATGTGGCAGTAATTTCATTTAGCTATGACTTAAGTAATGCTTGTAGACTGAAGAAATAATCAGAAGTGAAATTGATGTGCTGTCTCTTCTTGGACTTGACCTGCAATCTACAATTTACATTCACAACTTGAGACATTATTCAGGACATCCAAATACCATTACTGATGTTTGCTATTGCTACCTATCATTGTCCAGAAGAGCAATATAAATTTTCAAGTGAAAACATCATCAAAATAACTTCTATTTCATTAAGAGTTTGAAATAAACAGCTGAATTCTGAACAAAGTTAAAGCTTCTCACAACCAGCATATTATATTTATTGCTCTGTAATGACTTCCAAAGCGCTTGGAATGTGAACAAAGAAATAAGGCGGTCTGGATCAGTGCAGTATGATCCTTATACCTCCTCATCCCATAATAGCAACTGAGAGCTGAGATGGCCAGCCTAACAGAAACAAGTCTTGCAAGGATCTAAATGCAGCCCGAGAGTACATTTCCAAATCATGCTAAGCAGACACACGCCTGCCCACCTGCAGAATAAATCTTCCACAGGCACAGAGCTGATATTGTGATTTCTATTGCCACTTTACTAAAGCAGTAAAAGACGAGGGCCAGGTTGCAACACCCAATTCTTCCCATGGCTATTTCAGGGTTGGGGAGGCGCAGATAAAATATGGACATTTCCTAAGATAAAGTAAAATCTTTGGTGGTTAAAATAGTATATCAAAGACTGGCAATTTGAAGATCACTCATTCACTATTTTTCTGGTTTACAGTTGCTCACATAGCCTCTGCTTATATGACCTCATATTTCTTTTACTTCCCAAAAAGGAAAACAGTAAGGCAGTTACAGTTACTACCACAAAGAACTGTAAAACCTGTCAGCCCTGCAACACTATTCTGAATCTTCTCCATCTTCAATTTACTTTTGACTTAAAAGAATTTAAAGGTGGTTTATCCACTATTTAGAATCTAAAGTGTCTCACTCCCTGCACGTTAACATATGTATTGGAAACCAGCACCTGCAAGTCTTTGAAAAATACTAACTTTCAATACTATATCCAGTTTATACCTATGTGTTGAAAACAGCTGTCAATTTATTTGGTAGTACAAGTAACAGTGTTCAGCAACATAATGTTGATTTTCCACCACAGAAAACATATTACACAAAATTACTTTATGCAGTACTGTTAAAAAAAGTTAAGGTATTTTTTATGACTGTACTTCACAGGCTAAAGATTCTGCATAAAAAATATATTCTATGAGAAAGTTCTTTATAAAGTGACAGTCTTATAGTAATGCAAAATTAATCTTGGGGATATTTTCAAAAATAGAGAATATTTTAAAAACCAGTAAGTTTCTGTGAAGAATAAGACAAAATAATATCTGACTATTTAGGCATACTTCTAAAATGAACCTCAACATTTGACTGCTTGTGAAGCAGTCAAAGCAGGCATAAGGCAGGAAAAAAAAATAAAATTAATGTAGCCTAAAAACCTTTAATAAAAAAAAAAATGCTATTTTGAGTTGTACATTATTATAAGTCTGAAGAGCTGCTCCAAATCAGAGATATTACAGTATGCACTTCCAAACCACTCTAAGAAAGACGAATCTATCTATTACCAGGTTAGGAAAGCTGCTATTATTATGGACCCTTGATTTCTTTCAAGTAGCTCCAATGGCATAAGCCACAAGTGAATAATAAAGATCTTATAATAGCCCTTAAGAATTCTTTTTAGGTTAGAAGGCACAGAAATGAACTCGGGAGAGTTAAAGAACTCTCATCTCCTGATAAGAAAAATAATTAACCTGACTAAATGTGTCTGAGTAGTTCTTATATAAATCAGACTTTTGTACTTCAAGAGCCAGACTAAAACTATATATCAGAAGAGTATGTAGATATTGTCTTACAAGTACACATGGAACATATCTAAAACCACAAAGGTCTTCAGGTCATTTTGTGAAATGTTCAATATATTCTACTTAAAAGGAGATGTGTGAAGTACTTACAGTGCTTAGTTTGCTAGAGGTAATAATGATTCGTCTCTCATGCAGCATACTGGCATAAAGTTGCAGCATGTTGTTCACATCCACAGCAACAAAATATTCAGTGAGGTTTCTCTGTTTAAATAAATAAGATGTTAACAATACAGCAACAACAGTAGCTAAGTGGAACATTAAATATATTACTTAAAAAAAAAATAAATCTGTCCAATTAGTGAGTGGGGAAAAAACCCACCCAAATTATGAAAGAAATCCCTCTGCATTAAAATGTATATGATTCATGAACAATTAAGTTTTAAAGCCAATGAAAATCTATTTTGGTGTAAGTTATTCATATTTTGCTCATTCAGTTATGTTTGTAAAGTTAGACTTGTCCCCCACCTTTTTTTCCCCAAAAATTTAGAAAAATATGACATTCGGCATTATATCCTTAGCACCTTATGCTAATTAAGTAACCATTACTCCCAGCCACCACTGCAATAACTGTTCTGTCATAGCTACAAGAATAAAACTGTGCTATTTTGCCAGGCTCTCCCAAAGTCAATACATTTTATTCTACTTCAAGTACAGCATAACAGCTTGCTGAAAAACACCAAGTTTTTGCTTGAGCTGTATGTACCAGCTACACTGGTAGAAGGTACTGGGTCATTCCTGCAGCCACACTTTTCAGCCCTAAAAAGAACCCCACTCCTATCCGCACTGTGGGGTTGAATGAAAAGCAAACTCACCAGCACCTCTTAGTCATAGTTCAGACAACTCAAAATGGGGGGGAATAGAAAGAAGTTCAGAGGGAAAGATCTCTTAAGCTTAAGAGTACTTAAAGAAAGATCTCTTAAACTGAACTTAGGAGTATTTCTGCATGGCACAGTGCAGAGCCATATAATAAGCTTTTGAATAAGCTAAAATGGCTACCAGCAAAAAACGCCCAGGACAACAGCAAATTTTTGGAAATGCTAGATAATACATATGAAAATATACTACTAATACACCTCATAATATACCGAGCATTCAGTTTCACACATTCATTATCATATCTGCAATCAGAACTCTTACTCATATCAGGAACAACATATTACTGAATATTAATGTAGAAGGTCTATTAACTGTGCTCCAACCCAAGGATAGCAATCAGAACACTGGAACTGCTAGTCTATTTCTGGATGTGGCCAACAGCTGGCCACAAGGCAATGCAACCCTGAAACAAACAGTGAGGGCAAGAAAAGTCCTAAAGGCTTCAGGGCAGGGTGACCCTGCTGACTGTTGGCACCTCTCCTATGGGGGTGCGGACATAGCTGCCAGCTACAGACTCTCCAGCTCACGGCCCTCCACTATCAGGGAGCACAGCATGGGGCAGAACTATCTATCACCAGCTGCTGGTTTACCTCCTTATAGACTCCACTATATGAAATGTTAGCTTGGATGATGATCAGAAGGTTGACCTCCTTTTTGTATATAATACAATATTAAATTTAAAAATATCTTGAAAAGACAAAAGAAGATCCAATGGAGGATCCAGTTTCATGTAAATTCAGAAATGTATTATTAATTTAAAGGCACAAAGCACAGGTTATTCTTGCTCCATGCTGCATAAAGTTTCAGAAGATATAAAAACAACAGCTTTAAGGCTACAGGCAATCTACTGAGACTGAAACTTTGTTTTTTCATGTGCCACTTTTAACTGATTGTCAGAGGCCAATCCACCTTGATAATTTGAGTCCAATTTACCTCAGGTACCTTCTAACACTATAGCTGATAATGGTAAGCTGATTCTGCTTTGCAAAAGCCATCGTAAAAAATCTGCAATCTTGCACAGACCAGTGGATCTTTGGGAGACAGTCACAGTTATTTATGTATTACATCTGAAAAGTTACTGCCCCTGAGAGATGTTGATCTTGGTGTCATTGGCAAACTTGCTGAGGGTGCACTCAATCCCACTGTCCATGTCAGCGACAAAGACGTTGAACAAGACCGGTCCCAACACCGATCCCTGAGGGACACCACTCATTAACTGGTCTTCAGCTGGACACTGAGCCATTGACCACAACTCTTTGCATGTGGCCATCCAACCAGTTCTTTATCCACCCCTCTGTCATGGGTAGGGACACCTTTCATTGACCAAGCTGCTCAAAGCCCCAACCAAACATTTAAAAACTAAGTTCTGTTGTGCCCAAAGAGCCCTTGTAGCAACAGTTCTCTCTTTTACTCCTCTACCCAGTAACTTTCCACACCTCTGGGTTACAACAAGGGCTGCACCTTGTGCAGAATCCTTTCCACCATCACAGATGCACCCAGAGACCTTCCCCCTGCTATGAGCACCTTACCAGCAGCCCTTACCACCTATGAGCAACCCTTACCAGCTCAGGTTTTCTGGGCTCTGTTTCCTTCCCCTTCTCTCTTCTCTTACCCATCCCACCCTGCAGTGCAAAGGCCACTGCTCAGCTGAAATGCTGAGGGGGACAATCTCTCTTCTCACCTGCAGCATGGAGGCAGGGAGCGGGTTACTGGGACCTCTTCCCCACCATGCCCCGCTGCTGCACCAACACAGAGGCTGTGAGCACACTTCCATCACACCTCCTGCACTAACACCACATCTACCAAGAACAAGTCCTGCAGTACTGAGTGATTTTGTACTGGGGTAAACCCCCAAAACACCTCAACTTTCATGAGGAAGTTGTTATCTGAAAGTGTAAAAATGCACATCTATACATCCACATATCCATATTCAATTCCAGACTTAAATGCAAGAGTGGAAAGCAGAATGTTTCGAAGCTCTTTATTAGTTGTTATGCAGATAAACACATTATAGAGAATGTGATCTGGGATTTCACATTTGCAGCTTATCCCCAGCTCCATCAACGATGTAGCATCTACAGAATGCATGTCTTGATACAAAAATAATAGTAACTACCACCAGCATTCCTGGTGCATGGTTACCTCCAAATGTAAGCAGGTATGATACATTTTCAGAAAGCCTGAAACAATGCCTTCTTGCACAAAAAAAAAGATAACTGCCCATCTTGATAGCTGAATTTGCAGCTTAGCAATGCAGTGTTTAAAGGGCAGGTATTCAAATAACACGAGGTGCAGAAGTAGAATATATTTTACATAAAAAAATCTCAATAAATGCAAACAAGCCAAGCAATTATGAACAAAGGGTGGCTTACAGCAGTGGGCAGAAATGCCCTGTTAATGCTTTAAAATGGGTTAACGATGAATGCAACAGTAACTACAAGCTAAAGGTTGTAATAATAGACATCAATCACACTCTAAAAACAGTCTTGGAAAAAAAAATCTCTTATTGATAAAGATAAAAAAGCCAAGTTCAGCCCTATCGACAGAATTAGGTTGATACTTGTAAATAAATAAGAAAGTGCATACTTACGCTTTCAGGGATTGTTGGCAATCCAGTTATATCAGGAGTAATGAAATACGAGTGCTAATCAATGGGGGGAAAGAATTAATAATGTATGCACACAAAAGCAAAAAATTCATTTTTAAGAAACCCACCCTTTAGGACTGCCAGCCCCATCTCTGATTAAGCAAATAGCCATTTTTCCAGTAGCATTCTTAGCACTACTAGACAAAGAATTAAGCAGATCAGGACAGGAAATGACAAGCTCTGGTTCAGCACAGCACACAAACCAAGAGACTAAAACACTGGCTGCAGCTTTGAAATAACACTGAAATAAACACAGGTTTAAATGTTGTCACAAGCCTGAGAGAAGCACTGATTAACTTAGGCATTGATTTAAATATTGGAACACAACTAAACAAAAAAGTAAAAGCACAAAATGTGAATTTAGAATGGAAAAGAAAAAATCATTCACATGAGAAAATTAATTAGCATAGAAATATTATTACTTGATATACATTCTATTTTCTTTCCAAAAATCTTTTGTTCAAAAGCATGCTAACAGAAATACAAGGTCTAACAGCTTGAGATTCTGCAGTCATTTATGAAATACATTAGCAATTTTATGCATCTTAGTTTGAGGCCATCTAGGATGCAAATATAAAATGGATTAAACTAAAAACGGATGTAATTTAGATTACTCTCATTAATCCAGTCTGTTTAGTAGCTATCAGACATGGAATTAGCTCAGTTATTTTAAGGCATTTTTGCATATTAGTCTAAATCTTCAAGGTCAGAAAACCTTAAGTGCGTGCTAAGCAAATGTGATTATTGACTTTTTAGCTTTTATTTGTTTTGAATGGAATTTTGACATTTTTCATAGACTTTCCTTGGGTTTATAGTGTATTTTAAAACTATAATTAACAACACAAAGACAGAGTTTGTTTTCAAGTCAAACTTGCAAAAGATATACCAAAACATTAAGGAAGTCTATAAGATATTAAATATGTCTTGTGTTTGAGAAAAAAAAAAATATCAATACTATTAACTCTGTTTAGGAGACTTATTAAACCAGCTTGATACATTTAATAGAAAATGTTCCCCACAAATTAGGTCATTTGGCCATAGTTAAAAATTTTAGGGGGGAAAAAAGGCTTAAAAAAGGCATCCCATAAACATCATAGCACTTGCACAGTAAATACCCCAGGTTATTGTTTTGCAACAACAGAGGAAAAAAAAAGCTAAGTTTTTTTGCTCTAGTCAAGAATAGGAAAATATTCAGAATAATGGAATGCCAATGTTCTTCAGAAGTATACTGAGAACAGAAAATGATTTCCTATATGTAATAAGGTCACAGAATATTTATCAAAAGATTTCTGAGTAATGAAGTTAATAACTTAGAGAAGTAATTATTTATAATTAACAAAGTAATAATATTTCACTCATTAAACAGAAAAGGAAATCAGAACTATGAGACCCATTACTGCAGTCATTAACAGTCATAAAGCAGCAAAACATAATGTGGTATGGAGTCCTTGTACATCTTTGTGAACTCCCTTAGGAAGTTGTACAACCTTGGAAGAGATACTAAATTAATAGTTGCTGTCCTGTATAAAGTTTTCTCTAAAAGAACACTAGAAAATGCAAGCTTTGTTCATCAATTTAAGAGTTTGATTTGATTGTGCTCTTTGCAAAAGAATTATGACACACAGACAGCTCTTTAAGTTAGATTGATTTAAACAGATTAGATACATTGATATTAGACTGCTCTTTTAGCCTAAAGGCAGCAGCAGAATTTCCTGAAGG
Source organism: Agapornis roseicollis (assembly GCA_002631895.1). NCBI lineage: Eukaryota > Metazoa > Chordata > Aves > Psittaciformes > Psittacidae > Agapornis > Agapornis roseicollis. The sequence continues at coordinate 162,745 of NDXB01004879.1, read as the reverse complement.
ACAGATACAAATAAGCCTGAAATCGAAAGGGAGATCCTATAGCAAGCAATTATTTCTTTAATTACAATAGGCTTTAGACAGTCACTGACTTTTAAACTCACCAATACAAGACAAGGATGTTTTTTCAAATCTTGCTCACTTGCAAAAATCATCTCTTGGTTCTTATGCAAGATGAGAGAAAGATTGAACAATTGACTTTGTAGTTCTCCAACAAAAAGACCAAAGCTGACTGTAATGCTTTCAATATTCCAAGTTTAAAATATTGGCTGAAATATGTTTTATTCTTTGTATTCTTCCCCTACTTGAATTAGCTTTTCCGACATAGAAAAATGTGGAAGGGGAGGGAAGGGAGATAATAATTTCTATTGTACTCGTAGAGGTACAATTGCCTTCATTATACCTCTATGGTTAAAATAAAAGTGACCCAAATTATATCTAAGCTCAGGCTGCATAGAATGAATGCTCACCCTTAAAATTTCAGCTGCAAATATTTGTTACAGGGACTGATAGGTCAGAGAAGAACTTAGTCCCTAACTGGACTAAGGGATTTCGCTGTCCTCCTGACCAAGGATTACTGCAAAATGCCATGTATCCAGATATTGGGCATACTTATATACATGCATAATTACATACATGCAGTCTTCGGTACCACTGTAGTCTGCCATTTGAACCTCGCTTCAACACCTATGAGCCCTGCAGCTACCTGATTAATGTGAGGAGGGATCTTAATTTTGCATCAGGAACTTTGAATTAGACTCATCGGCACAATTAAAAGCTGCACCATGATGATACTTTTACAATTATTTTTCAGACTCTAACTTCTTTTTAAGTCTATTACTACTGATGGTTCCAGTCTAGCTTATTTATAGTAAACGAAGAGCATGGAAGGGACACCAATGTAAAAGACTAGGCACACAAAGTTAGAGCTGAAAGTGACATAAACATTTCCCTGCATCACTGAGCATTACAAAAGTAGATGCCTGTAGATCCTGATCTGTAGCATTCTGATTTAGGCTAATCTATTCCTTCTTGCTCTGTCCCACCTGAACCCACATTATTTGCTTGACTGTACCTGCAGCCAAGCATTTGTCAATTTTATATGTGAATGAAGGAATGTAAAATATGACAATAAAATAAAATAAAATAAAATAAAATAAAATAAAATAAAATAAAATAAAGGTAGCAGTATGCTAAACCGCAAGGTAACTATTGGAACAGAAGTGGTAGACTCTCCATTTATGTATGCCTTCATACTAGGACCATATACTTTTCTAGAGTCTGCACTTACTTTACTTGAAGTATTGGGCTCAATTCTAAAATAAATGAGTTAAAAGTAATAGGAGATGACACAAACGAGGTCAAGATAAATAATCTAAAGATCTTTCAATATGTGCATACGGGAAGCCTTTATAAAGTCACTTCTTTCTGTGCCCTGCAAACTGTAACAGTTCAATCAAGAAACAGTTATTTGCATATAGATATTTATGAGTGTAGTAACTGTACATATGCTTTGAACATGAACAATAACAGACACAGCAGAGGCTCTGTGTTGGCTTCACATTTCATGCAGGCACTTCAAATGTATTTAAACATGCACCCATATGCTATTTCTGTTAAGAACTTAAGGAACTGTATCTGGGACAGGCCCACTTTTTGATGTTTCTGCAGCAACACCACTTCACCAAGCTGTCAGTGTCCAGTCCCACACCATGAAAAGTCAAAGCACAAAAGCAAAGTAGGCATGGACACATTCTTTCACCTAGATGTGCTGAAAGTTTCAAGTAATGCAGAACAATTCTCCTACCATCTTTCCTACAGCATTTTTGCATGATCAAGCAACACTAGCAAGAAGGGGAAGAATGATGGCAAAGAAGCTTACACAGAAGTTTGTTCAGTCCTGCAAGTCTACCTACTCAAACTTGAGAAGCAATAAAACAGAGTTAGTGTCTCCCTATTCACAGTAGGAGAAACCAAAAGTATCTACACAAAACACAGCTGGAAGCACAAAAAAGTTGGTTTAGCACTGCTAGGTGCCACTGCAGCTTACTTTATCATTCACAGAGCAAACTCCCAATTTCTGCTTCTTTATGAGTATGACATTAAGGGAACAACATCAGACAGAGACAAACTCAACTCTGCACAGACAAAAAGAAAAAAGTTGGCCATCCCACTTAATGATGGGAAGTAACACAAGTTTACTCTTTACAAAGGCAGTTCATGGGGCTTTTTGTTTGTTTCAACCTTACGTACTATAGTCTAGAGTAGGAGTTAAACAGAGAATACTTACCACACTTAAACTGACTAAAGCATTCGCCTTTGGCACAGGATGGCTATACAATGATTTCAACAAATCATTCGAGTCATTTTCCTATAGGGAACATATTTAAAAGTAGTTAATTATTGTATTAAAAAAAAAAAAAAGACCATTCACATACACATTAAAATATACATTGACAAAGATATGTATGTTTAATGAGAAAGACAATTGTAATTTACAGCAAAATATTTAAATAGTAAGCATAAAATTGAAGCCAATTTTCTGTCTCAAAAAATGATTGTATCTGCAAGTCAATCTTTTTACATGTTTTCCCATATCCTTCTTAAATGAATCCCATCATTTGCAACTGAAAACAGGGTTAACACATCTAGCTGATTTCTGCATCTTGGACATCATCTTCCTAAAGCTGTTATCCATGATATTTATCTGTTCAAAGTTTCACTAAATATGCAGCTACATAGACATTGTACCCTTTAAAAATCATTTATCAGAGCACATGAAACAGTTAATAAGGTTTACTAAAAAGAACATGCAGCTACCGGATTTAACTAGGATCCCCCACCTTAGTTTAGGATTTTCATTCAGTTTTGGGGTTTTGTTCATGAAGGTTCAACTCTTTTTGGTGTCAGAGTAAAAACAAAAATACCAGTGACAAGCCAGGATCAGTGTTCAAACATGTCTGAGTTTGCAGGAAGCTTCCACCTCTCCCTGTAAGAATGATAATACTACTGGATCTCCTACTAGTAAACAAGACTTTGGGTCTGGCTCTTGCTCATACAAGCAGTACCTGGGCCAGAAGGGAGAAATGTCCTCTAATAGCCTTCTCACAGATATGGCACTAGGCAATGCAACAAAATACTTCCATACACTGCTAAAAATTTCTGACCCATCAAAACAGTTTTCTCAGCATATAGGACAACAAACTTACAAGCCAACATTTGTTGCATTAACAGCTGCAATGCCAGAACCAGTGGTCAAGAAACAAAGAAGAAGACAATCCCTACCCCTTCTGTCAAATACAACCTTAATAACAATTTTTACTGTTACAGTGAAACTGGTACCAAAACCAAAGTCTCATTATACCATTTATAACACTTACATGCATTCTACACTTTAAACACAGCTAACCCCAAACTTTCCTACAGCATTTTCTTTTTAAATAAAATACTATCATTTTCTATAGGCCATTTACTATAATGTACAATAATTGCTTAATCTACAGTTCATGTATTCCTGAAATGTCAACTTTTCCAGTCTGCAGCATATGGCTGACTATTGATGCTTTTTTTTAATTACAACCTAGTACACTAATACACTTAAAGTGGAAAGGTATAGCTTTAATGTTCTTAGTAAAGGCAGATGCCAGTATTTCCCTTCCTGCGTAATCCTGGAATGCATTTAATTGCTCATGAATATGCATGATTCTTCACCAAATGCTGCAAGTAATTTTGTCTTGCTAGTTGATGATTGCTAGAGATGACAGAATTACAAGAGCTAGTTGTTAGTTAATATGAAGGGTGAAACAGTACATCATATTGTAACTGATAATCAGATAGTTCCAAGGATCTACAGTTTACAATCAATATGTCATACAGATCTCCAGTGATGTGACACTTTGCTCACACTGACACTTCGTACAGGTATATTCTCAGCAGCTTTCTATGATTAATGTGGGATTCAAGGGACAGTAGCAGCTGTATGTTCAGATTCTTTGAATTTCAATATGAGGAATGTAAAAATGTTTAACTTTTAAACAGCTTAGAATCACTTCACAGCACTTCAAATGGTGACTATTACTTCCAGATAATTACTTTACAGAAAGAAATACAGCATCTAAAATTACCTGTTCTTTAGCCAAGTAATCTGCCAGGGTATTTAGGAGCTTGTAGTATACCTCAAACCATGGCAGGTAACTAAAACAGGAGGGAAAAAAGCAGTTTAGTAAAATATCAATGTATTTTTTCCAGTGCTTACAAAATACTACTAGAATTGACTTGCACATTTTTACAATATTTCTACACATAAATAAAACACATAAAGGTTTTCCCTGAAATTTGAATAATACATCACTGCTAGATAGGAGCAAAGTTATCTTTCTTTATGCTGGACACTTGGTTGAAGTTCCATTATGCATAGATTAGCTCATGATACTTTCAATTCTCATTATTTTAAAGGCACAAAAAAAAATTATTTTAAACATTATAAAATCACATTCCCATTATTTTTGTTGCAGTGTTCAGGAATGCTATTGGCAATTTTGAAATTCTATATCCTGTTGTACCTGGTGAACTGCCAGAACTACTGCTTCCCTGGAAAATGAAAACCAATTTTACCTGGGCAGACCAGGTACCCCGTATTTGATGAGTAGTGCAATGCTGTGCAATAGTATAGATGTCATAAGATATATAAGAATATTGGTCTCTCTATAAGGTCATTTCCACAGGCAGAACAAAAATAAGAGAGCATTCAACCAATATTGTAAACACAGAGCACATCAAGACATGAATACTTAGCAAGCTTTCAACACAAGCCTGCAGCCCATATGTGTGCAACACTCTCAATGAGTTAAAAAGAATCCAAGACAAATCAGACAGACCTGAAGAGCATGATAAAAGAAACTCAAACACAGTGGCATCAGTTCCGCTTTTTGTCATCTACTTACAGAAGGTACCTATAGAAGGGATATCTTTAGTGACGACATGCTACAGAACTTTCTACGATCTCCATTTAAACCTAACATGCATGTAGTAAGTCACGTAAGGTAAACAGTACCAGTATAAATTACTCCTTATTTACAAGTTATACACCTTCTCATATCTTTTAGACTTTCATCACAAAGCACACCACTGAAATGGTAATAGTATGGTTAATATTAGTTGTTTGAGAGTGGGGGCTAGGGAGGAGAAAAGGCCTGAAATGTTCTTACTACATTTCATATCCAGTGTAACAAAACTACACACTTCCTTATTCAGTGCAGTGTAAATCCATGGACACACTTCCCATGCACTTCTTAAGAGCTTTCGTGTGTGCTGTGGACAAACCTTAAAATTTCAGATTTATTTCAGGAAACACATTATCTGCAACTGAAATAGCCAGTATGCAGAACCTAAACACTTCCCCTGACAGGCAAAGGAAACCTTAGGGGAAACCCTGGCTGGTAGAGAAACCAAGCCTACTTTTGTGTAGTGAGTCCAGTGAAGAGTTATGCATTCCTTACAACACTTCTGTTCTCAGTACACAGCTAGAAAGGCTTCAGAAAGAGATCACAGATTTGTTCAACTAAGAAAGAGAACAGCAGAAATCTGAATACGGTCATAGTTATGCATTCTCTAGCAATCTTACTATGCTATCCTTATAAATGCTTAACTGCTGGTTCGTAAAAATAAAAGAGCCACAGAGGCAATGATTTCTTCTAGAGTCACTGCATTAATGTCTTTCTCACACTTTACCATACACTGTGCTGGCTATTCATCAAAATCACATCAACCTCTTAATGCTCACAGACATTTTTAAAGCTTGGTATTGTTGACAGTAGTTAAGGTGTGACATTATTGCATTTACTTTTCCATGCATTCTTAGATAACCATAAAATTTACTTCACTGCACCTGTGAAAGGCCACTCACTGCTTACAGGCATGAATGCTGCATGCCCTTGTAAAAGATCCATCATAACAGCACCTAAAATATCTGACCTTTGAGTTTTCTTCCACCTAGGACTCCTGGTCTATCATCTTCTAAAATAATGTTAACCTGGTTATAAATGTTGCTGAAATGCCACAGAGATGGGCAAACAAAACTGTTCATCACAGCATGCAGAGTACCTGCAAATGCCAGAGCTACTGAACATTTACCAGTCCAGGACTACAGCAGGGACTGGAAGAGTGTTCTAGACATTTTATCCAAGTCAAAGGACCAGATAGATATATACTACAATATTATAACACTGGACACACAAATGGGTTAGATCATGTACAAGCTTTCCATCCTTTTTGCTATCACCTCGGCCTAGCAGTGTATGACACCCCAGCATATTTTGCTGTAGAATATTCTAAAATCTTATCATTCATTTTTCATAAAGAACATTTATGAAAAGCGTTCTACAAAAATAAATGCTCCTACTTCAATAAAATATTAATAATATTTCTTTCTTGTATCTATGATCTCAACTCTCCTCTTAGTGTGAAAAGAAAAACTGAATGCATTTTTTAAGTCTATGCATAAAAAGGTCAAATTCATTATCTGAAATTAATGAACCCTAGCAGAAATCCAAGGGAGTGGGGTTTTTTCAATACTGCAAGGCATGCTGACCAGAGTACTCATACACAAATTTCTTTCCTTAGCAAAATCAAATTTTTGATACTCTTCCACATCTTCAGGTAACAAAACCACAAAGAAAAACATTGTAAAACCAGACTACTTGAACAAAGTTTAAAAATGCCAGTTTCCTTTCTGAGCTGGAAGACTGGAAAAGGAATTGCTTTAAGCCTTATAATCACAGACACAAGGTTAATAGAATTTCAACATGCCTCTTAAACCTGAAAAGAAGGGAAATCAAAACAAGCACTCCATTACATTATATGGCATGAAACCAAAGGCCACCAAGACCTGTCCTCTGTTTCTTTTTCACATAATCTTCAGTTCTTCGAAAGCACAGTTTAATTGCAAAAGGTTTTGTTGATATTTTTAATAACACTGTTCTACTGCACCAAGGTATTACAAAAATCTAATGGAAAGCAAAAAGGTTCCCATTACATTTTTCTTCTATGTATCTAACTGCTATTAATTTATGATAATAAGGAATTGTTATATTTGTTGTCTTCATAAACAAAGAGTTCATCTGTATGTGCATATATACAATGCATCTTTGCATTCAAAGTAAATATAAACACAGGTTGCTTCTTCATAATAAAGACAGCTATCTGATGGCACATTAGATTCTCAATTCAAAGAGGAGGTATAAGCTCTTCTTATTTTGTAACATCCTCAAGGCTACAAGCAACATCTTTTTCCACTTATACCACAGGCTAATTTTGGAGGCTTAGGTGTTAATTATTTTATTAGTTTATTCAGACTACCCTAGTAAATACATTTATTCATAAATGAACTTTTTCATGATACCAGCTTGACATCCTTATCCACACACTGCATTAAGTAAACACCGTATATGGAATCATATAATCATTGAGGTTTGAAAAAGACCTTTAAGATCATTAAGTCCCAATCACTAATGTAGCACTGCCAAGCTCACCACTAAACCATGCCTCTAAGCGACACATCTGCATGTCTATTAAATATCTCCAGGGAATGGTGACTCCAACACTTCCCTGGGCAGCCTGTCCCAGCAGTTGACAACTCTTACAGCAACAATATTTTTAAATAACATCTGATCCAAACCTCCCCTGGCGCAGCATGAGGCCATTTCTTCTTCTATCATTTGGCACTTGGGAGGAGAGACCAACACTCACCTCACTACAACCTCCTTTCACGTACTTGTAGAGAGTGATAAGGTCTCCCTGAGCCTTCTTTTCTCCAGGCTAAACACTACCAGTTTTCTCAGCCACTCCCATAAGACTTGTCCTTTAGACCCTTCACCAGCTTTGTTGTACTTCTCTGGACTCACTCTACCACCTCCATGTCCTTCTTGTAGTGAGAGGCCCAAAACTGAACACAGAATTCAAAGTGCAGCCTCCCCAGTGCCAAGTCCAAGGAGAAAACCATTCCCCTAGTCCTGCTGGCCACACTATTTCTGATAACAGCCAGGATGCTGTTAGCCTTTCTCAGAAGACTGCCAGCTCATACTCAGCCAGCTGTTGACCAGCACTCCAGGTCCTTTTCTATCGGGCACCCTTCCAGCGACTCTTCCCCATGCATTTCATGGGGTTGCTGTGACCCAAGTGTAGGACACAGCACTGAGCCATGTTGTCTTATATGGCACTTGTTTAACCAAAAACTAAAAGAACCTTCTAGGTCATCCTTCCAGCAAATCTTACAAATTTATTCAAACTTTGCTTGGCACATTTTACGTACACATTTAGTGGTGTAAGTACAGAGAAGTCATCAAGCACACAAATCTGGTAGGCTGGGTCACAATCTTTTTCCAAGTCGGTACAGAAGTGTGCTGTCTGCAAAAAACACACTTGGAACAGCTGAATTTAACAGTTAGGGCCTGTAATATATTCCTCGTAATTCAAAACTGTCACCCTAATACGTACCTTAACAGCAGATAAAATTAAAATTAAAGTCCATTACTAGAGAGACCTTACCATCATCCTTGTATTTGTAGTTATTTATGAGCAGTGCATTTTGTAATTTATTAGCAGTCTTACGAAAATGTCGGAAGGTTATCAAGGAAGCCCATTCACAGCAGATAAAACAGAGGAAAAACAAGGTTTTAATTTTCAATTTTAATGTATTTAGAAGCCTAAACTTCAAATAAAAATAATTTAGGTTCTTAAACTATGAAACCATTATTGGTTTCTTGTTTATGTTTCTTTTAATTGCACATGTCTTTGCATTCCTCATGTGACAGTAAATAACTGTGTGAGAAACATACAAGACAAACATACAGCCTCCAACAACATCCAGCAATTTCTCTAAAGTTGCCACAAAACATTTCTCCCATAATAAAGAAAAACATCAAAAATTACACAATATTGTTCTAATAGATATGTATTTCTGGGTTAAGAATACAGTGGTCTTCATTTAAAAGTACAGCCACTGCCTGTCACGAAAGCAAGAGCCCAAGATATTTCATGGTTAATTAAAAACGTACTTAACATTTTCTTTTAATCCAAATGAGCCACAAGGCAGGGGCTCAGACTTTTATCCAAAGTCATGCGTAACCCTTGTTGCCATAAGTAGACTTCCACCTCACTGGTGCTTCTACTATAGCTCTGATAAAACTTTTACATTCGTAAGTCAAAGGTTAAATAAAGGAGAGGAAATGTTTTCTGTCAAATAGTCAGGTAACCACTAACAGTCCTGAACTACCAGCAGGAACCTAACTTCTAGTAATCAAATAAAACTAAGGAAACTGCCTTTCCGTAGCTAAATGTCTAATGTCTAGGGGCTACTTTTCTGTCTGGAAAATTGACACAAAATGTGTAAAATTGAAACATTCTGCTTCTAAGGGATTTGCCTAAAGGAAGAGTGAGAAACCTTCAAGCATGGTCTGAACCGAAGAACTACAAAGGCTTACCACATAAACCTGTCTTCCTTATTAGAGCATTTCATTTGGAAATGTAGGTGACAATTTTACAGGCATAAAATTAATGAAATCTAAGACTGAGCATTTTAATGATGCATATTGTTCCTCTGGATACATAAGGTCAAATTCAGAATCCTTCAACAGTGTCAAGATTTTTAACAACATAAATTTCAGTTAAATTATTTGCACTTTGCACTAAAAAAAAAATGTTCAGGCAATTAAAAACCTATTTCATGTAAGCCCAGAAAGTATTATTCCTACTGAAACAGCAGAGATATTTAGAAGTAATACCCAGAAGAATTAAATCTCCTATTATCCAAAAGCAAATACTGAAGTTTCTACTGTGCCACTTCAAATCTCACTGGCAAAATTACAACTTTAAACATAAAAAGTAAAACTAGAAGAAAAGATCCAACATAGTATAGGAACACAACAAGGGTCTATTACAACATTCCTATTGTGGTACCCCTCATTCTTACGGGCCTCCATTAGCTCAGCAGTTTGTGGAGAGGGAGGAGGTGACACAGCAGGATTCACACCAAGAGCTTCACAAAGCAGCCATGCAGTTTAAAGAAAAAAAGAACAAAACAAAACTTGCAACTGAATCACACAACACTTCTGAAGAATAATCCGAGATTTATTTTCTCATCTTATTATGGTTTTGCTCTTACTGGCACTTTGAATTCGGTAGCTGCAGTCAAGCTCTGCATGATCATTCTAGACTGTACTGTATCACAATTAAGTTCTTCAGATAAAAATGCCTGAGACAGCTACCTTGGGAGATTTTTATGTCACTGTATAAACATACATAGAACTTGAACAAAACATTATGATCTGGCAGAGAATTCTGTTTACAGAATTCATACACATGTGTACAGAAAAAGTGGGAAAGACCTAACAACATAAAACTTACAAAAGAATTTTATATGTACATTTTCTGTTTGAAACTATCCAGTTTAAAGCAGGATCATATGGCTGAAAATTCAGAGAAGATTAATTAGTGTTACAGATGAGAATGAATTATAGAGGGAAGTCTCATAAACCACAAGACTAATCTTACAAGCAGCTTTAGTTTGTTGGTGTAAAACCTGAGGACAAGCAGCCTTTTCTTCAGGTTTTGGTTAAGAACCCCATTTAGCAGCTCAAATGTTATCTCTTTAGCAGCCTTGGCACATAGGTTAGCACATGCCCTGGTACCATCCAGAAAAGACATTCACAAGAGAAAAGTTGTGTCCTGTTCCCCACTCAACAACCTACACAAATCTCTGCAGTATTTCCTTCTCACCTGAGGCCTGTCCCTGCTCTTCTTTTCAGAGATTCTTACTTATATTTTAGTTACTTATGACAATTTCAATTAGTCAATTTTCTGCACATGATTTTAATGAAGACTATTGTCTTTGTTAAAGGCCCAGTCAGCAACTTCCATGTATTCCTCCTGTTTGAGGTGATACACACATATGTCCATATGTAGATGCGTCATTTGATATGGTATTTATGTATGCCTGCATTTGTGTGTTTACATAAAAGTCTATAACTATTGTATAATGTATCTGTGACAAACAAGTAGTTTGAATTGCTCATACATGAGAATCATTCTGTGTATATACATACAGTGATACAAATTTAGGCTATTTTCATATATGAGAGAAAGTGAGTATGAACATCCATACACACTATATATAAAGACAACATTCATTTGTTGAGCTTTCTTTGATTTTGATTAATTGTAAAAGGGAGAGCTAGATAAAATGCCAAAAGAAATCTGCTAATGAGTCTTCTTTCACTTGGTCACTTCCAATGAATCTTGGATTCAGTGCAGAAACCAGACTGGATACTAGAACATATCAGATGGAAATACACAACAAGCACACAAATTGGAAAGAAACAGGCTACCAAGTTAGAAGCACAATGCTATGAAGCTGGTGCTCACATTCAGCTAGGCATTGTAAATATGACATTGTCACAATAAAAGAAATAAACGCAATGCTCTGATTACAGTTCAGCAAAAATTATAGCTTGTCACTTTTCATTTTCCTACTTATTTCTACCAAGTAACAGATTACTGACTAATCTTTAGCTTATGTATGTCTGTGAGGAAATGCTAAAAGAAATACCCAAGTTTACACCAGCTAAGAATTTGTGTCCTTTGCTTTGCAGCACTACAGGCAGTATTTAAAGGTGCATATTTGACAATGAGTAACTGATTTAACATTTGTTATTATAGCATAAGAAGCCAGCCAGTCAACGTTAGGCATACAAGTAAAAAACATTGTTTCTGGCTTGGTGGGGGAGTAAAAGGTTAACTCAGAGAAGAGAGCTAAAAGCATACATACACATTCTTACTCTGGGCCTTAACAAGATATATCAACAGAAGGTATCAATCACAAAGAGGTGAAGTATTATAAAACTGCAAAATCCTAAAAATTAATCTTTCTGAAGTATTAAAGAATTATTTTCAAGACCACAGAAAGTCAATTTCCAGATTAAAATATTTTCCTTTTGCTATTTTTTACTATATTTTTTGCTATATTTATAGCAAATGCCTACTTTTACATTACTTGCCCAAAAACATTCAGTGTACTAGTCCTCAACATTAGTTTGGAATCTGTTTAAAGGCTCACGAACATCTTTATATGATATTTCCAATAATTTTGAGCACTACTCTACAAATTTCTATATTGTCTGGGTTTCTTTCCCCCTCTGTGTGTTCTTTTACTGTTTTCAAAACTTCAGCTTTTTTACAAGCTGATGTTGGGTTTGCCTCCCTAACTTATGTGATCTATCCTAATGACACCTTACATGACTGCCTTTCCATGGTGTCCAAATACCTGATAAGCTGCTTCTCTTCAAAAACCTTCTATATTGCTTTCTAAATTTCTCAAAGTTGCCCCTCTGCTGGCAAAGGGTTTGACTCTTTGGCAGCACACAGCTCTCCTTTCACTTAAGTGTCTGGGGATTCTCACTATAAAGGCAATTAGACTGCAGCCATCTTGTTCTCATGTGCTCCTGAGCTTAATGTTCTCATCTCCTCCAGGGGCATTACAGGTTACTAGGCTCTTAACTGAAGTTGCAAATTTGCCTTTAAATTAATTCAATGAAAAGGTGTTTATCTCAGCTAAACAATTGGTTTTCTCATTACCAAAACTAGTATCTTATGGGAGAAGAAAGAAAACACAGATGGAGAAACAAGTTATTTGTTTAGCTGCAGCCAATTTCTCCATCATCAGTATCTCTTCTGCAACAAAGTGGCATGCTCTTAAACTGAGAGTTATCTGGCTCTAGCATTCCTTATATTAGACATAGTCTGGCCAAAGAACACTGAAAAGACACCTAAAAATCATATTTCCAAGGACAGGAATACAGGATAGTGCACTCTATTTTTAAATTGACTGCATACTTTACAAAGACCTCATTAGAAGGTAAAAATATCCACATAACACTCCAAGCCTCTAGAGCTGCAGTGTATTGTTCTCTGCTTTTAAGCACAGATTTGACATTATTAAATGGGATATTTAGCCTCACACAAGAATTACCATCACATGGTCCTTGGGACCACTTTTCATGAGAAATCAACGGTAACACTCTTATAGGAAAATGATACCCTGATAGAGAAGTGAAACACATCAGCAGAGAATTCTCTTTGTCCTTTGTACTTGACATAATTTTTTTTACACTGACTTACCTTAGAATACAGAGGCAGACCTTGCCTCCTGACGTCAAACGACAAAATCCAAACCGCTGTTTACTTTCAATGTCGGTGAGCACAAAGGTAAAATGCTGTCCTACTTGGTTTTGGGACACCCTGAAAATTAGATAGAGAGCATAAAGCCACCATCATCACACAAAACATGAGCATTTAAGTCATTGGTTTCAAGCATTTTCATACTCCAGCCTCTCTATCCTTCTTTCCCTTTTCCCCATCCAGGCTGCCCCTTGCATCCCACGCCTTCCTCTTGGCACAAAAGAGGCCGGGTCCTTACTTTAGCCATGTGTCTGGCTGCTGCTCCAGCCCCATGCTCCAGTTGACATGCCCCACAGCATCTGGTGCCTAGTTCGAATAGATGGAGCATTTCATAAGATCTCTTCATGAGTAAGGCCTAAGCAGAGTCGGTACAAGCCTGCTTGTTGGCTTTGTGCACACCTCAACAGTGGAAACTGGTAACCAGAACAAAGGTTTACAGCCTTAAGACAGACATTAGAAAACCTGCTTCCTTTTGTGGGCTGGGGTTTTTTTCAACTTCAGAATAGCTTCATTGCTTAAAATGGCAGCCTTCCCCACACATCTTTTTTGCACTATATGTTTCCCAACAAAGAACTTAAGTTCATTTTTTAGAGAAACTTGTTTGGCTCTGGAAATGTAAAAGCCAGAAAATAATCAAGAACTAACAGTACAAGAGCTAAAATAATAAGTAGTATCTTCAAGACTGTAACAAAACACGTACCCACTTAAGACAGAGGAAGTTTACACAGAACTTCCTTGCCTGATGTTTCACAATTCCTCTTAACCCCAAGCTCTGCTCGGCCAGCATCCCCTCAGTAATGTAGGCTAATGCATTTTGTTCTCACTTTCTACCTCCCCTCCAGTGTCACCTCTGACTCTTTGTACTCATCTCCAGGTCCCAGTCCCAGCCTCCATTCCTGACCCCTCACTTTCTGCTTGACAGTATGAACCTTTTCCCAATTTCTTTTTAAGAAGAAATGACATCTTCACTGCCATGATGCGTTTCTTATCTCCCTTATGATCTCAAGACAGATACTTTTCTTGTGCAATCTGTCAGCTCCAGCCAGCTCATCCCGCAGGTAAGGACCCACTTTTCAATCCGGCCAAACTTTCATGATCTTCACAGAAGTTGCCAAATGCAGTCAATGCAAGCATTTTAGAACAGCAACAAACTGTATCTGAAATTTACCCACAGAAATACATATTGCACTTATCCAGAATCTCCCAAAGAAGATCAGTTTTAGGTAGATGTGGCATTTTCAGCCAGGGCAGGTAATGCGTGGCACAGAATGAATCACAGAATGGTTTTAGTCGGAAGCAACCTTTAAAGATTTAATTAAAACCAAATGAAAACAATGGTTACGATGGCACATGTATGTAATTTGAAAACATAAAATGTGGCAGTTCTGTAATTCTATTGTCCACTGCTCTTTTCCCATTCTTTCATCACCTTCTACAGCAGAATACCTAAGCACCTGCTAGTAAGGCTACGATTAACATGCAACATATATGGTTGTCTTAGCTATCTAGCTGAAAATTAATCCCCAGAGAAGCTGAGAACCACCATAGATCTCACAGTCTTCCAATCTAAGAGCACAAAATACTTTGTTAATTTATACCCTGCACTATGGGTTGAGATTTCCTGCTGTGAGCTGCTTGGTTTGTTGGGGGGGGGCTTGGTTGTTGGTTTTCTTTTTAATCTCCAACAAAATAAAACATAAAAATTTCCTCCTAGGAAAGAAGTGCCAAGATGATCAAAGGGCTAGAGAAGTTACATGGGGCACATGCACACCCTACTGCTTAACACATGCATGACAAAAATGATTCATTAAAGTGATATCACTTGTAGAGTCTCCCACTCATTTCAGTTTGGTCTGGTCCACTGTGAACATACAGTGACTAGGCTGAAAAAAAGAAAAGCCTATGCTGAGCACATGTGACATTACGAGCTACATTAAGTCCAATGTAATCACTGGAAACCTGCAATAATTAATTGACTTCTTTTAGCTAGGTAATTAAACTCAGATCATCAAAACAAGAATTTTCTCCACTTGTCTTCAATAGACTGGAACAACCTAGTGTGCTCTTCAAACACAGTAAAAGCTCAATGGCTTTTATTCAGTCCTTTGTTTTTCAGGTTCTGCGTAGCTAGCACGCTGCCTATACATCATGCCTGATACAAGACAGCCATCAATAACAGTGCATTACTATTCCCCTGCCAATGCTGCAGTTTTCTATTTCACATCTTTCGTTCCATTTTCCTCTTTATTCCTGAGAGCAGATCGCCACTGGAACCTGAAGGATGGTTTCAGTATCCCAGTGCATACTGGAGCTGGGGGTTTACACAGTAATTCCACAGTAGCTGGTCAGGCTTAGTCAGTAGAACTGATAATGCAACATGAAGAGACCCGGGCTGCCTCCTGCTGCCACCCCTCTCTGCTCTGCTGCATCCCACTGTCATGCTTGGGGCTTTCTGCGGCCAAAACTGGCTTTTTCTTACACCACAAAACACCTGGCATGGTTACAGCTGAGGTCTTCACACACCACATTAACCCAAAGAGATCATTGATAATTCACAATAAGCAATTGTTAATAGATGTCCATCTCTGCTGAAAAACAACTCCTTAGCCCAAAAAACACATCAGTAAGGATATCTTGCTTTCATTTATTTGCTTCCTTCTTTCCCAAAACATGAAGACGACATGGAAAAATAACTGGTACTGCAATTCTAGCATACTTAAATGTATTGCTACACAATACCACTTTAAAAATTATATTTAAATTCTGATATTCTCTATCAGAAATAGCCCAGCCCAATTCTGAATTCAGCAGAATGCAATTCCAATGCCATCTCACCACATCCAACTCAACATTCTCCCTTTGCTTCTTCAAAAGAGACAACTCCATGTTTCAACAGTCAGTGTAGAAGAGTCCCAGCTTGAAAACTACTTCCCACACAGTTTAGAAGAGGATGCAAGCAGCATGTACCAGATTTTATAAATGAGAAAAACTCCAACACTACAACTGAATCTCCACAAAGAACCCAAAAGTTTGCATTTGGTCCCATTTGTTTCAAAGGAACACCTAACAAGCCAGCAGCCGTCTATCCAGACCACAGATCAGATTTAAAATACTGAGTTAATTCTGGGTTTCTAATTTGAGATGCCACTTAAGGTCTTGGGGCAGCAAGGACGCCTGGTTTTCTACTCTTCTTCAGCAGAATTCAAACTGACTATATGCAAGCCTTACAGAAACAAATGATGAGTGAAAATTTCTCTGTATCAACAGATAACCATGAAGGATAAACCACACACATAAAATAGACAAGAAGTGCTAGCACTACAGGCTTAACACACACTGCATGTACCATCATGTGTACAAACACTGACTATGTGACTTGAGGCTAATGTCTCTCTCTGTTTCACTGTACCACATGCAGGTTGTTCAGAAGTCTCACTTTCAGAGGCAGCTCCTAGCACTGCTACTGAACCACAACAGTGATGCCTCTCAAGTCTTCTTAATGTGAAAATCAGCACAGGTAAAACACAATTACTGTGTACCAGAATTCCCTATGTTATCTAGACTTGCTGTCAGAGTGCAGAATTAACTGGAAGAGCTTCATAAACTGTCTGCAAAACACTGGTCTAGTTGGCTGTTTGGAGAGAGCACCATCTACTCACTTGCGCAGGGAGAGCATGCAAAAGTCATTCCCAGCCGTCACTGACCTTCTCACTCATACCTCTGCCTCTTTCTTGACTTACTTTCAACTCTTGCCCTGCATGCTTTTAATCTTAGTTTAACTATAATAAATCACTAATAGCAAAGAATGCGTGCAAATACTTGTTAACCCTGCAGACTACAATGAGCTCTTTCAAGGTTATTACAGTTCACTATAGGAATAAAAGCAGTTATAAAATATTTTTAGGTACATATCTACACAATGCAGTAAAGGCTCCTTGGCTCCCATGCAGTAGTTAAAGAGTCATTTTAAAGAGTTTTGTTTGTACTACAGTCATCGTTCAGGCCTCTTTTTAAGTCTGCCTTGAAAGAGCTGATTAAGGCTGGAATTAAATCTCTTCAAATGAAAACCAGCACATCCAATCATTAAATTTATGCCTGGTTTTCAGTTAAGAATTGCTCTTCTTTCAAATTATTCTGTTCAGGACACAAATGATGTTTGAAGTTTTGGGTTTTTTTCCTCCAAATTTTAGGAATATTTAAAGGGGTTTGGATTTCAGGAAGATTTTTCAGTGAGTTTCAAAAAAAAAAAAAAAAATGAAACACTTTACCTATGGGAATACAGATTTTGATCACTTATTTTTTAAAATAAAACAAAGTTACTGGCATTGTACATACACATATTTGAGTACTGTAACTGAAGTACACAGTCCTGAGTCAAGCTCTGGTGGCTCCTACCCAAACCTGAAAATTTCAGATGGATTTAATCTCCCAATCTGATACTGAAGAGCAAACCCCACCAATCAGCCATCCTAATTCTCCTCAGATCAGAGAATAGGCTAAAAACAGTTTCAGGCAGGAATTTGAAAAATACATGTTCAGATACTGGTACAAGCTGTTGAAAAGACTGGGGTACAGCAACCCTATGTTGGGCCACCTTCTTCAAATCCCTAAATATAAGCTTCCAAGGCCAGGCTGAACAGGGCTTTGAGCAACCTGGTCTAGTGGAAGGCATCCCTGCCCTGTGGCAGAGGGGTTAAAGGTTAGATGACCTTCAAGGTCTCTTCAAATTCAAACCATTCTGTGATTTTATGACTATTTTCTCCACTTCCAAGCCCACTCCACGATCCATGGCTCCACTACTGAGGATCCCTGTGTGGAGGGCTCATCTGCTCTAACTGAGCTATCTAACTTGAGCTCTGCTTCTCAGAAACTCCAAATCCTTACACATCAGAAAAAACAGGATTGGGAAGAAAACCACAGAAGATATGAAAATGCACAAAGCTACCACCAAGTAAGAAAATTCCCACAAATAAAAAGCAGTTAGCTTGTAACTGGGGTTCTGTTTTCAACACAATGGAAGCATTAAAGGAAACCACAAGTAGTTAGTAAAGAGTCTCACTGGGTGCCTTTAAGTCACAACAGAAGCCTACTCTGTCCACAGGTCCTGGTCATTGTACCTGGCCAAGGATGTATCAGAGCACACTGAGGCTCCCTCTGGGTGCCCAGGTTTCCTCTCAGATAGGTCCACTTCTGCACACAAATAGAAAACAAAAACCCCACATTTGAAACCAACAATCACAATCTTCTCCTGCGTACAGTGCATACTGCAACCTGTCCTTACAAAGACTTCTCCTACACATACATTTTATATTATGCACTAATATACTATAATACAATGAGACAAAAGATGGGAAAAACTCAGTTGTGTAATACTGCTGCTGCATTTTTGAGATCGCAAACCATTTTGCAAACTAACTGGAATGACTGAAGTACACAGGAAATACTACAGTTTATTTACTGTCATCCATTCAGCTTGAATTGCATTCTCAATTATTTACTTTTCATTCTCAACTATTCAATTCGAAGGCAAAAATTTTTGTGTAAGATATCTTATAATTGCCTTTCGCAAGACCTACAAATTCACTGATCTCCACAGCCACTGTTTTGCACTTGCTTCGATCATAGCTGCTTCTAAACACAGACTTTCACCAGAAACAATCAACAAAAACAGTATCAGCCAGAAACAGGAGTGAAAGTGACGTCACTCCTGCCATCATCACTCACTGACCCTAACAGACTATGAGTTAAATAATATGCACAGTAATTCCCATACTTGAGCAATATTCTACTGCTAATGAGTAATCTGCAGCAGCAGCAGCAGCACTTCTTACACTCAAGAATATAACACTTCCCTGTGAATGAGTGAGCGCCATAGAGAAAATTAATGAGGTATGTATCATTGCCTCCATGCTGATCCTAAAGGCAGTTTCCAAAGTCTTAGCTCAAACAGCACGTGTGCTACACATTCTGCTGAAGAAATGCATCCTTAAAGGGAAAAGACAGAAGAAGTATTTATGGCAGAGGCATATGAGAGATTCAAAGCACAGATCAAATTGAGCAGTGACGTAGTGCAACCTTGGGCTGAAATTGAAATGGGTCCAGAAGGAGCAAGAGGAGAAGATGGATGCTCACTAGTCATCACCCAGCTAAATAATTGACAGATGCAGACATGAGGTGTGGGCTCTCTGCAAAGTTACAACTCAGTTTTGGGTCAAGAGTGAAAACACTTAAGACCTCTGGAGAAAGAAAAAGTGAAGAAAGCCATGCAGAGTTTACACAAAGGATTCAAAGAAAAAGAGAGAGGACAAAGTACTTCTTCTGAGGTAGTAATATTAATTTAGCAAACATTAAAAGGAAATAAAAATCTCTAGGTTCTCATATGTTAACTCCTCCAATTCCATATGAAAAGCAACAGAGAAATTCATTTTGTGGCAAAGAAAGGGAACTTATTTGTAAATATCTACAAGCAAACTGTTAAAATGTTAGTTTATTTTGCCATTATTAGGCCTACACTAACTTATTCACAAAAAACCTCAGAGGCTCTTGAAGCAAAGGCTCAAGAACTTCTATGGTGCAACTAATTTTTTAGCCCCTTCAAAATAAAAAGCCATAACAAGCAGTAATGAAATTATGTGCTTGTTTTTCATATATATATAAATATATATATATATGAAAAGCTAAAAGTTTAAGTCATGGTCAAAACATTACACTACTGTACCTTTACTGGCTTGACTTTCAGTTTAAATCTAATGGGAGTTACCTCTAGATTTTTAATCACCTTTCACAGAAACCAATATTGATAATTAGAACAAGTAGTGTACAGTTAATTACAGTATCTGCCTAAGAGATAAAGTAAGTATGGCTGGAGAGATTATGTGAGCAGCACCAAATAGTGAGAACTAGATCTGGATCTCTGTCTACGATCACTGTAGCATAGAGAATAAAACAAAATCAAATACATGCTCTCATTTCGTTCACTAATTAATACAGGTGATTTAGAAGAAAACAGGTGATGATGATCTTACCACTCTGCTTTAAGGGTGCTTTAGCTTTCCTATTTCCATAATTTGAAGAATGTAGATTTCCTACTTCACTGAGTTTTATTTAGCTAGTTAACAGAAAAGACACCCCATTCCCTCCAGCTCTTCCTATATTAGAAACCCAGAAGCAATCTACAGAACAGTCACGTTTTTTTTTCTAGGTATCTTAGCAGCATCAGTGGAAGTTATCACTTTTGCAATGGTGATTTCTAACTTTTTGGGTTCGGATACTGCTTGAAGTGGTTTCTATATGTACAGTTCACGTAAAACAGGTCGAGAAACTATGCTCCCTAAAGTACAATATGTTCAACCAATGGAACAGATACTTTGCATTTCACTTCAATCAAAGCTTTCTTGATTCATTGAAACTGCTTGCAATGTACTTGGAGGTACCAGGTGTGTGGTCTATCATGGTCAAGGTCCATCACCAGACCAGAGAAAAGCACATTTATGGGTATACAAAAACTAAAATGCTTGTCACATCTTAATTCTCCTTTGGAAAAAAAAAAAAAAAAAA
>NDXB01004879.1:112579-141096 GCA_002631895.1 Agapornis roseicollis | reverse complement strand
AAAAAAAAAAAGATAAAAAAATAAAAAAACACAATTAGAAAAAAAAAAAAAAAAAAAAAAAAAAACAAAACAAAACCAGTATGAAAAGGAGCTTTAGCAGTGTTTTCCTCAATCCTTTCCATTACTGGTCCAAATTTCCAAACAAAACAAAAAACTGTTAACACAGAAGACAACCGTTCTTCTTAAAAAGTGGCAATGTATCTCTACATTACAGAACATGCTTGAACTGAGTAATAAGTAGCAAATACACCACACAGCCAGTAAGTCATTCACACAAATAGTGTGCTAGTAAACAGTTGTCTGCTTTCTTGAATGAGCTTCCAGCATATTTGTCCCACAATAGCTCTGCTCCTCCTCCTTGTCCGTGCTTTTTTATACTCTTATGATCCCGCATTGCCTTTGGTTCTCCCCCAAATCCCCTAGAACTCAGTTCCCAGTTACGCAAGAAGCTGAGTGCCCTGGCTGATTTTAAAGATACCACAGTACTTACTCCCTGAGCAGTTAGCAGGCCAGACCAAATACAACAGATTTTGTTGCCCTCATTAATATATCTCAACTTCCAAGAACCTCTCCTCCTTCTGACTGCCAATTTTTATGAAATATGCAGAAATTCTGCACCTTTGGGAGCACTGCTTTACAGTCAAGTTTGAGGCCAAGAGTTGAAAAGTGTGTCTGGGGGTGCACGGGATAGTATTAACAAACAAATAACAAACATCCCATAACCTTTCCTTTTTCTTTTTTTTTTTTCCCCCTTTCAGATATCCAGCTAAAATACAAACCTAGCTATGCTATAAATTCACATATTCCCACAGTTTCTTGATTAAGCTTATCCATCCCATACAAGCAACCGTCTTCTGAATGGCTCAATAGAAATAACTAATGCAAGATGAGTTATTTGAAAGTATTTGCTGCCACTGGTTATCTTCTTGCCACTGGATGGCAGCAATAGAGCCTCACCTTTTCCTGTTATCCTCAAATTTTATTTCCACTATTCATCTTCATTGCCAATTTTAAACAGAATTCAGTACATATCTTAAGCACATTAAAGACTTTAATGCTTTAAAGCTAACACTGACAACTGTATTAGTTGAGTCATTAAAACAGCTTAAAGGACAGTGAGCTTAAACCAGTTCAAAACCCAAACAACTTAATTTAATCCAACTATAAAAGACCAAGTGGACCTACTTTAGTTCAGGGAAGTTGAGTTTATGAAGCTCTATTCTGACTGTTTTTCTGCTAAGCCTCTCTTCTTTCCTCTATACAGACACTATCTTTTACTCCACTGATAGCAGCTTCTTGCATCCAATAGCTCCTTTTCATCTTTTGAGTCTCCATCTACAACTGATGCCAATGTTGTTCTGAAATCAGCTCAGCCTGCACGCTAGTTGGGTGTATCTTCCATTAATTATGCAAATCAAGCTTCTAATTCAACCTTTGCTTATTTAGACAATACGAGTTTTTCAAACTGAGCACAATTTATTAACTTCATTTCCATTACTCATTTTGACAAGCCTAAATAAATATTTTATTAAAAAAATGTTTTATATGAACAATTTAAATGACTGACAGCATTACATAGAAGCCACATTATAACTGATAGCAGAAAGGTAAGGGCTAATTAATTATAAATCATGGTCTTCATTCTTTGAGAAAAATGAATTGCATATTTAGTTACTTCCATGCAATTAAAGTCTTCATTCCTTTGAATTCAAACAACATGTTTGTAGCACTGCTCAGTGAGGTTTTATATCCTGGTGCACCATATTTTTAACTTTTTTTAAGATGCTTGCTGTTTGAAGGAAACTAAGTTATATCCTTATATTAACACAGATGGTGTTTACAATTATAATGGACAAAACTGGGAGCCGGAGCATAGCTATACCTCAAATATCCCCAGATATCCCCAAAATTCTGTAAAGGTTGCATTTTGCTGTGATAATTTCTTACTAGTGATTTCAGGCTTACTTGAACAACAAAGGACATGCATCTGCAGGTGCAAGCTCAGGGGGTACAATATGCTTTATTTTTCTTTACATCTTCCCTTGCAATTATGCTAAATATTGATTTCAAGGGTATCTCTTTAACTACATGCTAACTGTAACACATACCTTTCAACGTCGAAAGGAAAGCAGAACTTTGGAATGCTGTTCAACACTTCCTGTAAACACAAGTTAAAGAAAGAAAATTAGGCTTTTTGAAAAGGCTTTTGAAAGGCTTTTAGGGCAGTTGCTAGAAACTTTAGCTTGCTTTTAAAAAATACAGGAAAATACTCATAACAAATAATAAGTTCAAGGAATATATGATTGCAAAATATACAGCACACGTTCCTGGACTGAAATAATTGATTATTAAAAAGGAATTAA
This sequence comes from Agapornis roseicollis, assembly GCA_002631895.1. Lineage (NCBI taxonomy): Eukaryota > Metazoa > Chordata > Aves > Psittaciformes > Psittacidae > Agapornis > Agapornis roseicollis. The sequence continues at coordinate 138,733 of NDXB01004879.1, read as the reverse complement.
GTTTGTGCTTTGGCAGATTGCAAAGACAATGCCATAGAAGCCCCAGGAGGGAAAGGCCTGGCCTGAAGGGTATTAACACCCTTCACATCCCCGCTGGGATTCCCTTCAACAAGGCCATATGGATTTTACAAGAAGCACCACACCATATGGGTAAGCCACGTCTGCTGCTACTTGTACCACAGACTAGCCACAGGGACTTCTGACAGATCCTGGCTCAAACATACAAATGTTGTTTCAATTAAAATGCAGGCAGAGAAAAGGGAATGAAGTTGGCAGCAGAATGAATTACAGAGAAGTATAACAACTCTATACATGTTCCATAGTCAAATGCTGAAAATGATGGAAATCGTCTGCTGGTCCAAAGGAGAAATTTATATGATTAACCCTTTGGGTTTCACAAGCAAGCCTTTCTATTAATAAAGGGAAGGGGGAAATCCACAGGATCTACATTTGTACCATAATATGAAAGGATAATGTTACTCTTTCTTGCAGAATTTTATTTCAGAAGCTGTTTACTGGCAAATAAAATGTGTTAATTAAAATATAAAAATGCTCTCATACCAGTCAACATTTTTCTTTATTTAAAAGAAAGACGTGGATTGCCAGATCAGTTCTTAGCAGCAAATATTAAACAACAACCTTGCAAGATCCCAAAAAAAACACAGGTTGTATTTCTGTGCTCCCAGCTGGGAAAACAAACCCTCTGTGAAGTACTTCAGCTAAGAAGAGATAGTCAGCATCAACATAGCTGGTCAAAGCTACAGAATTCCCTTTCTGTAGCAGACTAACAGACACATACTGCTGTATATACATGAGTTATTCCGCAACGTGTGTGCTTTCAGAAAGATGAATATTGACTGCAAATTTCCAGAGCTGCACATGGGGATTTAAGAACTTGATCTAAGATGTTAGCACTCTCCAGCCTGAGCTCTCTGTTTACTGCATGTTGAGCAGTCAACTCCCATTAGGGAAAATTATGTATTTAAATTCCTACACACCACAATGACTATTTACTTCAAACATTTGCCTGGCTCAGTGCAGAGTGTAAAACATGAAGAACCCATGCAAGTTAATCAGCAAGTGACGAATAGCTCAGGAAAAATCTGCTTCTGAGTACAACAAGCATATGTTTGTTGCCACATTTAAAAGGTATATGATGTGCTTCAGTAAATCACTGTATAGTACAAAAGGGAAAAGTCAACTTTTCTAGGATTTGCAAGGGAGTTCAAGAGATCTTTGTAACTTTTACTTTGTCAGAACAGATAAAGAAGGGCATGAAAGCCACACATAATTTTTGGGGAAAGGTTATTAATTATGCACAAAAGCAGTACATATAATATACTCCAAAAGAACCACCTCAAGCATCATTCTGACTGCTCTGAATGGCCACTGCAGAAGGGTAAAGGACAAAATACAAACAGAGCAGGTAAACATTTTAATTCCTGTGGCAGGAAACAAGCATAAAGGATGCTGGTAGGTAGCAATAAAAGCTTCTGACAAAAAAAAGCAGGCAGAACACACTAGTCAGAACTTTTAACTCAGAAATTTCCTAAGCATGTCCAAATTGTCCCCCACTTCAGGCTCACAAAGCTTGCTTTTCCCATTCCAAATAAACAGTATTTCATACTCAAATTCTCCTTCTACATCTCCACCTATTCTCACACTACAGGAAGTCATTTTCTCCTTGCTACTGAGGACTTTAATTGCTGCCTGGTGAGCTTAGCACTGACTCAGAATTTGGTATGGAAATGTATTCATTTATCTTCCCCATTGTATTCTCTTAGAATAAATTATCACACAAGAGAAAGAAAATAAAAACAAAATAAACCCCAAACGTATTAGTTCAATGTTTTGACTAAACAACCTGAAAATTACGGGTATGTTTTGCAGTGTTTTGCAGGCTGAGCTGCAGGACCACATTTCCCTGTCCCTCCCCCAGCCAGCACACGTGCACACAACTTCTGCAGAGCAGCCTCAGCTCGCTTCCCAACTGGCAGGAGCATCCCTCAGGGGACAAGTCTTTAAACCTCTGCGCTCTTTAAAATTCAACCAGCCAGCAGGTCTATAGACTGGTGTATAAACAGTATAGACACACAAAAAAAAAAACCCTCTCTCAGCTTATGTCAGTGACAAAGCAGCTCAGCAGTTGACTGCTTCTCCCCTGACAGCCTAAGCCGGGTTTACACAGATCAATAGATGGAAGTCCTACCTAGCTTCCAGGGCTCGGTTTTCTCCCTTAATTGCAGGTGCTATTCAGATTTTTAAAATGGAAGAAAACAAGATGCCCCCGAGATGATCCCAGACACATTTAAAATGCAAATGACATTATACACACATTCACATACTGAGTCACTATTCCTGTACAATCACAGCTGATACTTTCAGTAACCCCTCCACTGAATAAAATTCGAGTTAGTCTCCTAACAGGTCATCATTTTCAAGGATTTATAACTCAGCCAGGACTTCTCTTGAGTCAACATACAAATGCCCAGAAGAAGACCAACACGTTTACTGACTTTCATTTTCATAGCTTCATAAAAGTATACATGTATTTCTGAAGAAAAAAGGTTGTACAAGTCTTCAGAAAGCAAAATACCCTTGAATTGCATGTCCCATGATTATTTCCTCCTTTGCTTATCACAGTATTAGTGCTTTCAGAAACAGTCCCTGTGTCATAAAGGAAAAGAATTGCATAAGGAGGAAAATGATAACCATGTTGTAAATAAAAATTAAAAAACCCAAAACCCACACAGAAATAAAAGATGACTATTTGCATAAACATCTGTAGCTGCATATACAACTGAGTTTAATTGCACACTTAAACTACCTCATTCCTTATAGGTGTTCCAAGAAAAAAATCATAAAATACAATGTACACTACAGCATGGTGCTTCCCTTGCCAAACACTTAAAAATGGAAATGGTATTTAAGAAAACACTTCCTTTATGCCTGTAGCACAGCAGCAAAAACTTGCCCTCTCACAGGCTCACGGTCCAATGGTTTTATTAATTCATTTTTATCAATTGCACTAATTAACTCCAGCCTGGCCTGGCCAAGCTTACTGGCTCTACACTGAGATGATATTAGAGACATCTAAAAAGTAAAACTTATTTAGCATCCCTTGTTTATTTTGATACTCATACAACTAATTCTGTGTATCACCATTCTATAGAGCAATGTAAAAGGTGGTAGAAGACACTTCTGAGCTCATACACACAAGCTTTCTGAGGAAAAGCTCCTGAATAACTCACCGTCAAGCCCTTTAGTGAAATTACTGGTTAGTCAGCAATTTTGGTTAGATTCAAGGCATACACCATATTCATTTAGATTCATTTTGGTTAGATTCAAGATATACACCATATTCATTAGATTCATTTTGGTTAGATTCAAGATATGCACCATATTCATTACTAACTAGAAAGAATGGCAGTTATTTATTTTTAATAATATCACAGTCAATTGATGCAAGCATATGAAACCTTCACCACTGCTCAGTATATGCTGTAGGGCACAGTGATTTGGAAGGATACTTGCTTCTTTTTCTACTTGAACAAGACACAGTGTGACCTCTCTCGAGCTGAAAGAGGTTACAGGAGCTGCTTCCACAGGAAAATTGCATCAGATTTGAAACATTTTACAGAATCAGTTTATTAATCTATCTCTATACAGGTATGAGTAGGGTTTTACCACTTAGCATTTAATCAGTTACTTTCTTACATGTCGGTGAGGGCTGATGCCTTGATGAACCAACAGAAAATAAGTTCATCACTTTATTATACTACTGAAATACTTAAGCACTGAAGCTTAACCTCATTAATTTCTGAGGTTAGAAGGGTGTAGGAATTATTCACCTCAGCATTTTTTTTTTATTATTCTAATAAATTCTACGGTGTGCATTTAAGTGGGAAGCTCAAAGAACCTGATTCTTTCCAAGTGCATCCCTGTGAAAGGATTGAAAAGTCTTCCCTGATGGGAATATTTTAAGGTATCCAGAATGCTGAACAGCAACAGCATTCATAAACAGCAGTTTAAACACTGCTTTTTAAAAGAGAGTCCTGTTACCTTACAATTATTTTTGTGGTTTTCTGCAGCAAAAGACTGTTCTTCAAGCAAGCTGGTGGGTTCCCCTTGTGTCAATTCTACATACGGAAAGCGCATCTCTGTAGAAGAATGGGTACAGCCTTACACTGAGACACAGTCACACTGTGTCCATTCCACAGATGCATCAGGATACACAGGGAAGAAATGGCTTAAATAAAACAGGCAGCAACCAAGAAAATTTGAATTATTTAATTCCAGAATCTGAACCAACTTACCAGAGTCATTCATATAAACTAGCATCTATCTACTATCTATCATCTAACCAACCTCATCTCTCTATTCTATTTTGAGGCAGAAACCAGCCAAATATCAATTATAACAGCACAAAGAAATGGTCATTCGCTTTGTTATGAAACACTTTTGCACTACCATTCCCCCCATGATCATTACTTCCTCAACTGTTTTCTTTCTTAGTAACAATATTTTTCTAGCTTTTGTCTTTCTCTGATTTCTCTACCTTATTTTTGAGAAATCTTTTTTCCTCACCACTTTTCACTGAAAAGGAAAATTCTCTTTTGTCAGTCTTTATTAAAGTAGATATGACAAAGATAAAAGTCTCCTTTTTTTCCTCACTTGGTGACAAAAGCTACTTCCTAGTCTATTTTAGTATTTCACTTAATTGTCCTTCAAAACTCTTATTTTCTTCCTGCTAGAACTTCCTCTCCCTATTAACCTCTCCTCAAATGTCTTCTCTTGAAACTCTTGACTGCGGGTCTCTATTTTGGTTCTTCCTTGCAGTTTTTCTTACTCAATCCTCCATTTCTACTGTCCTCTTTCCTTCACTCTTAACCCAACATACTCTGATCTTTTCTCACAGGGGATGCTATTTCACCATTCCTCACCATAGTTTTCAGTCACCCTGTGCCAGTCCAAACACATCAACAAGTGATCTAGTTGAGATTTAAGACTCTCATGGCATGTATTTTTGACTCAATCTAGTGACTTCAATAGGAAGAATATTTAAATGGTTAAAGTTAAGCACAGATTTAGATTCATTCTTAAATCAAAGCCAGGCTGCTTAGTATCTTGTAGTGTTGAGGCCTTCATCATTATGCCTCAATGAAGGTGAAATTCTAATGCTGCCACATGAAACAGCTGATGAAAAGGCAGGCTCTGTCCTAGCCACTGACTTTTCTTTTTCCTTCCTCTGAAGCTGCACACACCCACAGCAGGGACCCATGTGAAGCCAGCAGCAGTAGTTATATTTCAAAGACTTAGCTCTTACCTCTGCTAAAAATCTCATCAGAAAAAATGTAGCTACAATAACTACAGGGCCAAATGGTCTGAATAATAAAAACATTCAATCTTAGATTACATTCACGGAAATCCCAGAAATCTAAATGTCCAAAGCATGGAAGTCATTATCAGGCCTCCATAACTACATAAAGAACCACAGAGTAACTTTAAAAATTCAGAGAGTTTTAGTAAGTTATAAAATGTTGAAGTCCATTTGTGCAATTTTTTTCTGGATCTCATCATGTAACCAGCTAAAAATAAAGCATATTTTAGTCACAGCATAGCATACAGGGACACAAAGTTCACATTAGAATAACAACCTCAGTTACAAATAGCAGGATAGCTAAAGCAGTATCAAGTTCAGCACAGGTTAATTTTCCTGCTTAAAAAAAAAGAAAAAAATCCTTCAACTTTCCTGAACTCATAATAGAAACATAAAAATTGACAATGCCATTCTTCCCAATGAAAATTCCCATTGGAACAGGCACAGACTGGAATATTACAATCTACCCCTATGACAGGCAAGGCAAACAAAAAGAAGATAAATATTTCACCATACAACTCTACCAAGCACATATTTGTATCTAATGCACCAACAAATAGTTTCCTCTTCCCTAAACCATTATTCCCTTGGCAGTATCAGAGAGCTGGGAAAAACAGGAAATATGCTCTTCCGTCTCCACTCTTGAGATTACAATGTGGGCAACATTCAACTTTTAAGGCAGTATTTTCTTAAAGAAAGTTCATCACATTTTGTACAAAACAAGGACACCAGAGTGTGACATGCATGACAATTTTCTATCATCATGCAGTAAGGAAAAAGAGACTTTTTATTAATATGTTGCTTCAAAGACAGCATCGGGGGGTGGACCTTGATGATTTCAAGATCCTTTCCAACACTAACTATTCTATGATTCTATAATCTGGAAAGTCAACAGAAAAACTGTCTTAAACTAGACGTAAAGTAGGCATCACTTTCAAAATCCAAGTATGTAAGTCTTTGAAGTTCAGGTTAAAATCCACATGTCACCCTGCACAGCTAAGAGAGCAGCAATATTTGTTTCACTCAAGATGTCTGAAGATTTCCCACTGCTTACACCACCAGTCAGAGGCAACTTTGGCAGCAACACTGAAAAGCTCCTGCATACCCTATTCTGATGCTGATCCTCCAGTGCTGAAAAAAAAAGTACATATTAAAATTGATTCTTATTTCTTTGTTTTACCTGTTAGTTTTTTAAATTCCACAGAATACTCTGGTAGCTCAGGACAGAAATAACCATATTTGCAAATTACCCAGATCTACACCTATTCAATATATTGCTTTAAAGTGAAGTCTGCAGTCTCAGAAACGCCTGTGAAATGATATTAAGAAATATCATGAGTAGTTGGTGCCTGGCTCAAAAGGCTACTATTTTGCAAGATTTTCTTCTCTATCATTAAGGAAAGCAATATTTAAAACAACAATTAACTATAAAAGTATACTACAAATAATAAATAGTTGTATTTCCACAGAAATTAAATATACTGAAAAGTAATAATATTTCAAGCATGTCAAACTCTACTCTTGATGACACTTGATACAGATTCATTTCAACTCCAAGCATATTTTGTTCCAAATACTTGTTTTTTCTCCATAAATTCCAGCATGTCAGACACTTCAAACTGTGCACAGTACTAATCATAAAAGAGAGGAATGAAAAGAAGCAACTGCAATTTTGATGGAAGTAGCCAAGGCAGAAGACTCACAACATGCAAGCAACTCAGAGGCAAGAAAAGAAGATAATTTCTGAGGCAGAAAGGATAAAGCAGCTAAATGGATTTACCTTGTAAATTAGATAACAGTTTCTAGCCACACACTGTACTGTGCTGTCTTTTTAGAGCAGGTGATCAGGGATTGCCAGACTTTTGGAAGTAGAACCAGCAATCTTTATTTAAAAGACTGCAGTTCTTTCAAGTCTCCTCTTAGCGCCACCAGTAAAAAGCCTTGATTTTCCTATGAAACATGGTTTTACAGGCTGAGAGGTAAAAAAAACAAATCAACCAAACTAAAAACTCCACCTTGTTTGAAATATCACTTTACACTTTCTGACTCCCTCAGTTTTCTAATCATTATACTTGCACCCAGGCATACTGCAGAAGCAAGCAAACATTATGATTACAACAGCCGAATTGGGAATAGCAGCCCAAGCACGACAAGCAAAATTGCTCCTTTTTCTGAGCTATGTCCTAAGTATAAATAAGAAGTACTGCATTAGTTATCAAAAAGACAAGCCCTGAAACAGAGTGTCTGTAAATAGTAGGATGTCATTTTTTGCCTAGAAGGCTTCTACTGAGCAACTGGTCTACCCAGTAAATACCCAGTACTGATGTACACAGAAAGGTCAGCACCATCTCTGAAGATTGTTTATATGTAAGAACTGGCACGCCTAGGCTGGGGACTGAAACTGTGCCTTATAATGCCAGAAGATGCTCTTCCAGAAACAGAACTATCCACTGATTTTTTCATGAAATCACCATACAGCATATGCCCTGATGAAATCCTGATTTTGCTGGCAACTCAGAAACTTAAAAGTATATCCTGAATGAAGTATCACATGAGTTAATGAAGAAGTCGGGTGCCACACCAAAAGAAAACATTTGTAGTAAAGAGTGACTTATGCAGAGAAATAAGGTGAGACAGTCCAAAAGCAAAGCCCTGACTGGGCTCATCCAACTCCTAAACGTGCAGTGCTATGGAGGAGCACACCAGGTCACACAGCTGTGTCAGCAGTAGGGGAAGTTGGGGACTAGCATTATGTTGGTAAACGGTAGTGAAACCAAATACACACGTGGGCCCAGTTTCTTGAGCTAGAAGAATCTACATGCAAAAGGAACTGAGAAAGGAAATCAGCTTGTGAGGAACCTGTTATGATTATTGTCTCATAGTTACATTTGTGATTTTCTTTAAAGGAAGTCCGTTCTTGTTATACAGGCAGCATAGGTCAAATTCTAAGTCTTACAGCTCAAAAAGAATCACCTGTAGCAATAGCTTTTCAGCACTAAATTCAGATATTATCAACAGTGTTGAAAAATGAAAGAGATGAAACAACTCAAACACCAAAGAGGGACAGGGAAGAAGCAAACAAGCATAACTTTAAAGAGCTTACATATCCCTTTTATTACCACATGCAGACAGATGACTATTGCAAAACATAAACCACAATGTACATACAATTAGGTGTACTCTTTCTGAAGGAGATACACAATGTGCATTCACTTTGCCTGTCCAGACCTGACTCCCTGCTACAGCTTTGTTGCTAAAGATTATTCTGCAACAATTTCAGGTTGATGTTTCTACATGTGAGCATTCATCAGCCACTATAGCACAAAGTCAATCAGCTTAGCATAGACCTCTGATACAGCAAAAGCCAACTTTGAACAGCTAAGAGGAAAGGAAGGCAGCTTCCACCACCAAACCAGATGGCACAAGCAGCTACAGCCAGGAAGATTTTCAACTGCTTCACTTTGATCCAGAAGAATGAAACTGCCCATGCTCAGGGAAGAAACTCTCAAATGTAACCCAAGTAATCACTATGCTAAAAATCAGTAAAAATCCTGTTCCTACAGCAGGATTTCTGCATAAACTGAAAGAGGTCTTCCCTCCTCCTGACTTTAGTCTAAAATTCAAGAACTGACGTAGCGAGTCTGCATTGGCCCAGTATGTCTTCTGTAATAATGGCCATTAGTAACAACTGAAGGACAAGGACAGGGATAAGTATGGCCTGTAACCTCAGAGACAGGTTATTTCTCAGATGTGGATCTTTTGGTTTTTATTAATGACTGCAGACAGAAACTGACGCACAAAACCAAAAAACTCAACACCTCTGCTTAGGGAAGAAGCAGAATCTAACAGCCAAGTAGTTCATAATGCCTTGAAAACTTATACACAAGTAATGAGTACCAGAAATAAGATACTCTGATGGATTCATGTATTTTTCCTTCCTGATCACCTGCCTGGAGCTGCTTCACTTTCACATATTCCTCCTCCAAGATCCCAAACCATGGAGTCTGGACCACTGCGGCTGCAGCCCACTGATCAGCCTTGCCTTGCTCTTGTTGCTGGCAAAGTCCTCTGCCTGCTCGAGTTCCTGACCTCAGTCCCATCAGGTCTCAATCTTTGGCACTAGAGTGCCCTGGTTCTGTGATTTCATTGTACTTGGATTATGACATTTGATTCCAGACCATTTCCTAGTATAAATATGTAAAAGAAAGCTATATTTAAAAAAGTATAAGCAGATTGTTTGAAGTGACAGTTCAAATACTTGTAGCAGTAACAGTGCACCAATGTGTCCCAAATGCTCTCCTAGCTCTGCAGAAAACTATAATCAAAAAAGGCAGAACAAGAGCCAAGAACCCAACACAGGGTTCAGGAACGTTACTTCCAGTATCAAGCATAAAAAGAGCCTGAGCTACCTCAGGTATTTCTCAAAGACCAGCAGTAAGCTTGAGAGACAAAAGCTGAAAATGGTAAAGCAAAACAGCCAACACACTGGAGACTAAAGAGGATGGGGGGGTTCTAAGCAAGTAGATGAGAAAGTGTAAGGCAGCATGGACTAAGAAATGACATCAGAACAGAATATTCTAAGGGCAGTTGAGGACAATCAACAACAACATCACACGTGACAATTTGGCAATCTTTCTGGAAGACATTCCAAATGATTGTCATCACTGTTTCAGCCATCAGTTAATTTTTTCTTCTTCGGTTTGGCACATTGCTGAAGGCTGTAGAAATAAGCCAAATCGCTAACAGTTATTTTTGATAGGCTGACACAGAATATTTGAAGGACAGTCAAATATTATTAATACTGCACTTATTTGAGCAAACAGAGAAAAGAACATTTCTACAAAACGCAGTCCCCCAATATCACAGCTGTATGATTAAAAAAAAAATGGCTAACATATGCATACAGTCTATTAAAATGCACATAATTTATTTGACTCAAAATGAAAACATATCTAACAAGTAATTCCATTCATCTGGCCCTTTTTCACCCAGCCTTAAGATATACAAATGCATGCCTTTTCACCAGAACACAGCAGCTGGGAATGAAAAGGAAAGCATTCAAATGATCATTTTCACATCATATTCCATCGTCTTTTCACCAGCTTCTCCCCAGTCTTTCTTTGAGTCCCATTCTGTTACAAGAGAGCTGCTTTTAGATCAATTCATATTTCCATAATCCACACTGCTGTTTCTCCCTCTCCTCCCCAGGGTGGACTAACCCCTGCATCCAGAACTATGGCTTACAACTGTCATTAAAACCTATAACAATAACAAGATAACAAAAGAGCTGGTAGAGATGAAGCTAGCCAGTACCATATGCTGATCAAGTTCAACATTTTTAACTTAAAAGCTCTATAAAACAAAACCACCACAATCCTGGAAAAAAAGCATACTTGATGTTGCCACCTATCCTCAAAATTTAAAGGAAGTTTCAAGTTTTCAGTATTGGGCTTTTATGATTTTTAAAATAAAAGCCTCAAACATTTATTCTGTCTCTGTTGGAATGAATTATAAAAGAGAGGCTGCATCTTGGAATATTTACATCCTGAATGATGTAAAGGTCTTGGTGATCCTGGGTGTTCCCAGCATGTCTAGGTGGGCAGTTATTTCACAGAACGTTTATCAGGATGGGACTGATTTCTTTTTGTTCACAGAACACAGTTAGCAACTATAAATACCCCTGAATGTTTTTCTGCCCATCACCTATTGGCTGTGATTTGCATAGACAGAAAGCAGTGCTGCCTTACACACAGTCTTCTTCAATAAAAACAATACTTCAAACATGAAGTGTCAGGAAATCACCGGAAACTATCTTAACCTTACAAAGCATACTTGCAGTGCACCAAGTTGCCATCATCTCATCTGAGTTCATTGTTTTCCTCAAAGTTAACACAAGGATTCAAGTTCCAAAATATCCTTGAACCAAACAACGTGTACCATTTAGACAAAAAAATACTTTTGAAAATTAGCAATGTCATTTGATTCATTCCTCCTTTCCCCTACCAATGTACCCAAATACCAATCAAATGTACTAATACAAAAGCAACAAAATCTTCAAATCCTTTTTACCATTCACTGATAAAGACAAAACCACCAAAGCAAAAACCTACCTAGTTAGCATAAACATTTGAAACATGTATTTAAAGCCTCATCAGAACAAAAGTACAAAGCCATCAAATGGAGGTGCAGCCCAGAAAGCCAACCGCATCCTGGGCTGCATCAAAAGAAGCATGACCAGCAGGTCAAAGGAGGTGATCCTGCCCCTCTGCTCTGCTCTCGTGAGACCTCACCTGGAGCATTGTGTGCAGTTCTGGTGTCTTCAACATAAAAAGGACATGGAGCTGTTGGAACAAGTCCAGAGGAGGCCACAAGGATGATCAGGGGACTGGAGCATCTCCTGGATGAAGACAGGCTGGGAAAGTTGGGGCTGTTCGGCCTGGGGAAGAGAAGGCTGTGTGGAGACCTCCTAGCAGCCTTCCAGTATCTGAAGGGGGCCTATAAGGATGCTGGGGAGGGGCTCTTCATTAGGGACTGTAGTGACAGGACAAGGGGGAATGGGTTCAAATTAAAACAGGGGAGGTTTAGATTGGATCTAAGGAAGAAATTCTTTCCTGTTAGGGTGGTGAGGCACTGGAATGGGTTGCCCAGGGAAGTTGTGAGTGTTCCATCCCTGGCAGTGTTCAACACCAGGTTAGACGAAGCCTTGTGTGTCTTGGTTTAGTGTGGGTTGTCCCTGTTTATGGCAGGGGGGTTGGAACTAGATGATCTTAAGGTCCTTTCCAACTCTAACTATTCTATGATTCTACGATTCTATGAGTACATCCCCTAACAGAGTGCCTGCAGCCTTGAAAAGAGTGTAAACAGTCTCATACCTCCTGGGTTCCTGCTGCTCTCTTAGGAGAGCACAGGGAAACACAAAGTAATCACAGCTGGCTTCCACACATTGGTTTGACCTCAGATGACTTGAGCTTGCTTCTTGAGACTTAGTGCTACTATTTAAGTTTTTTAAAAAGAATATAATCTCTTTCATACTGACCTCATGTATATAATTGCTGCCACAATGCATGGAATTAAATATTCCATCCTGCAAAAACTGAGTGACTCCAAGCAGACATTCACTTAAGCCAGTCTTTACTTTCTATAGTTAATACACGCATCAAAAGTAAAGCATGAAATTAGTGCTTTGCTGAGGGAATGCTAAGATATTAGTACTTCATAGGACTGATCCCTTAACTGATGTTCACATGCATGCATGTGTGTCTCTTTATGGTTTTATAGATACAAATATTTTCACCTGAACCTGACAGATTTACATGCATAATATCAGGCTTTGTTAGTTGGGTCGCTAGAGGATAAGGAGTAAGATTTATTGCTCACAATTCAGTGGTGACTTTTGCATAATATGATACATAAAAATAAAAACCAGATGTTATAAAATACGAAATAACAACACAAAGGGTGTTACAGTAACTTCATAGAAAACAGTAGAGGTTCTTCACAGGGAATGCCGTTCCCCTTACTGGTTACTCACCTGCACTGTTTGGGAAAAGCCTAACATGAGAAAGCAGATTTAATCTGCTTGCCTTTGAAAGCAGAGCATGAGAGAAGGCAGGCTCACCATGAGAACAAACAGAGAAATTATGTCATTAGAAGGGAAAAGAATAAGAACTATTTAATGGATCAGTTTTTCTATACACCATATACCCTGGGACCTACTGAAAATGGAAATCACTTCAGGTCAATAAGCAGTGAGAATAAAAAACAGTTCAATTCTCACACACCTAAAAATAATATCCAGAATATCTGTAATTACTAACTTTGTAAGAAACACTATACTTCACATGCTTCAAAGTTTAAGACAACACAGAGAGCAGCACTGCCTCTGACTGAGCCACTAACACCTGCAATCACACTATGCTCTTGTCCTTCCTTGTGCCAACACTACCCCTTTTCCAAGGAATGTTTTGACCCAATGAAGTTATTGGGAGCTTGCATGTTTTTATTTCCAGAACAACTATGAACAGAGGCATACTGGGGGCATCTGGCCACATCTGACATCAACAGCACTTTGCCACTGACTCCACTGCCATGAAGAGACTGAGCATCAGCAGATCTCAGTTCTATTGGGTGGCACTCATTTCTGCAGATACATGTTTGCTTTTTCAACAGTGATGAAGTACTTAATTTTGGAAGCAAAGGTGGTGTTTTGCATTTGGGTTGCTTCTCTAAAGCACTTTAAAAATACTGTATTTTTTAAAACTTCTGGATTTTTTTGCAGATATCACCGCATTATTATTTTTTCTGTACAGACTTCAATTTGAAAATGAGCTTGCGAGGCTGGAATTAAACTCTAGTTTAACCAGTCTGAATAAATAACATAGGAATTTCAAGATTTAAAACATACACATCTTATCATAAATAGTTCATTGAGCACAAGGGGAGTTTTGAACATACCACAAGACAGAGCCTGTAGGCACATACGTTCAAAAATTCACGTATTTAAATAATAAAAATATATTCCATTAGATGGCTACAATCCATTCCTCTTCCAATTGTGAGCTTGTGAGGATAAACATGGAAGAGCTACATATGCTCAAATCAGAAATCTTCTCTTTTTCTATAGTGATGACATTATTCTGAACTTTTTCAACATTGCCAAACTGAGGTTTGTATCATTGATGCCAGTAAAACAGTAAACTGTAAATCTATGATGTCTCCAATGGATTAGCACTTTTGGTTTGGGGGATCATTTTTATTAAAGATTTTCTTTGGAATATTAGTATGGTCCTCTGTACTTAGAATTCTGCCCGGCATGAGTTCATTAACTGATAGTTTTGAGAGTCACTAAAAAGTGAATTACTTCCACCATCAGAAAAACAAAAAACCAAACAAAATATTGTCTGAAATATTCTGGCAAAGAGAAGTATTTTTCATTTTCTGCCCTGCAGCATTATTCATTTCTCTTTCCCCATTCTGCATTTTAACCTTTTCCTTCTAATCCTGATACCTGAAGAGTTACCAGATAGAAAATAACTGTTTTCCCTGCAGTCCCTGCAGGTAACAAAATGAACAACAAATCTTGCAAATTCTTTTGTGTTACCAAAAGGCACACCTTAGTATTTCCTTTACTTCATGAACTCTGTCTAAGTGATTGTGACAAATCACTACTCTTTGCTTTCTCCTGATCATCTGTAGTTTCTACATGTCATCCAAACCAGATGGGATGTTTTGCAAAAGATGATTTTGCAAAGTTGACATCTAAGAATAACAGAGATCAGAATTAAAATACTGCCCAGCATAAAAGAAAGGGCCAGACCACAAGAATAAGAGAAGATCAGGGATGAGTAAGCATTGGAAAGTTGAGACATACCAAGAGGACAAATGTGAGAAAGAGAAGGAATATATCAAAATGGCTTAGACAAGTTTTCCTTGCATTATGAAAGCAACAAAAAGGTGACATGATAAACTGTAGAAAAATTCAGGAAGTGAGGAAAATATTTTGCCCACTGTTATCACATTACTGTGCAAACAGACAGCCCTCAGATTTTAGGAAAGATGACTCTTTGGGATACATCCAAAAGCTAACTCACACATTTTACATTTAAAATAGAAATGACTGGAAAATAGGATGGAGAAGATTCTTTTCCTTTTTTCTTTTCCCTTTTTAATTTTTTATTTATTTTTTTTTTTTTAGTGTTCTCCCCACAAACTTTCTTTGAAATCAGCCTTGAGAATTTTAGCAAGATCTCCTTTTTTAAATTAAATGTGGTAGGCAGTCAGGTCTCCAATCCAAACCTACCGAGCTCAATATGCATGCACACACACGTGCGCAGAAGGTTTCTGCTGATCTCAATTGACTGCTTGGCTCAGGGGTTTGCTATAGAAGCTGCTATATGTTCTGTTCAAATCCAGTAGTTCTAATAGGGAAATTTCCCTTGCACGGATGAGGATTAATACATACTGTTTTCCAGGAACACAAGCAATTTACCTGAAACGCTTGATTCCCTACACTGCTGAGACACAATGTGCAGGCATAGGATTTTCAGAGCCCAAAGGCAGAGAGCTGCCCAAGGGCTCTGGTTTCTATAGATTAGGTATGTCTACTGCATCTTTGTATGCTTCCCCTCCAGTCTTTGGTGAGCTTCACCTTCTAATCATTTTGCTATACCAGCTGTTCTTCGAGTAACTTTCGACTTATTGAATAAGCTCCCATTTTTTTTCATACATAATTTCTCTTCTCCCCTCCCCTCCCTTTTTTAAGATCAAGTCTTTCTTAGGGAAAAGAACAAAACAAACTAAGGAAAAAAATTAACTTAAATGACAATGAATATTATGATTCTGCAGCCAGGAAAATTATCCAGACTTACTGGATGTCTAACTAAGAACAAGTAAAAGCACACTTCAGTCATGTACCATTTATCACTATCTTATAAGCTGCACATGCTTCTGACTGATGCTATTCCCTAACCAGACATCCTGTTTCTATGTTTGTATATTTATCCCTTTCATCATGAATCACCTTATAGATGTCTTTGTAGAACTCTGGAGTATTGATTTTAATAAATAAATAAATCAATCAACAATTTATCAATATTTACTGCACAAAAATATTCCCAGATTATCCACTGTGGTGATATTAGCAATGAAGAATATTTTCTCTTCTTTTTAGACTGATACTGAGTCAAAGAAAGACATTGAGTCAGACATATTTATTCTATTCCATGGTTTTATGTGGGTTTGTTTATGAAAATAAAAATATTTCTATGGTAAAAACTCATCTAAAAGTTGCTGAAATAATAAAATTTTATTGTTTCATTAAATTGTAATATTAATAACTTTAATAAAATAGTCCAGAGGAAAAATAAAAACCCACACTAATTAATAGCTTTGCTATCACTACAAACAGGGAAATAATCCACCAGCCCTGTATGTATAAACTTTCCTTTGAGGATTAATTATAGGCAGAAACTAGGATTTTCATGCCTTCAAAACCTGCACATTTAGATCATTGTCTCTTACAAGGGTCTGAGGATTACTGGGTTTTGATTTTTTGCCCAAGCACACAACTAGGGTGTTTCTAAAATATTATAAAGATATAAAATTTTACACTGTAAAGGACTAAGGAAACAAGACACTCACACTCTGACATTAAAAGGACACACATGTGCAGTTCTTCAACTTTTTTGTTCTGATGGTTTTTGTTAGCACAGTTTCTAACATCAATGTTTGCCAAAGTTTTGTGGACAAATTTTCCACGTTCTCTATCCTCCAACAGAAACAGCTAATAAAATACTCCTCATCATAGAGAATTAGTGTGATACATGGTGCTCTACAACTGCTATTGTATATTCCTGTCACAAAGGCATTCTAATCACCAAGCCACCAGTTGGGTGAAGACTTCCTCCCCTCTATCATTAGCATCTGCCTCTCCACAGCTGAATAGGAGAGGTTTTTTATTATTATTCTAACATAAAAAAAGTTCAATCTCATGTTTCCAACCTGGTCTCCAAAGTCCTCCGGGAACTTCCACAGTACCACTGGATCTGTAAATAATTGAAAGACAGCATTAATCAGAGGCAAAGGAACAGAGTATTACAGTCAAAATACATTAATATTAAAAAGAGGGTCAGCTTAGCGTCAAGCTTTGAGGCAAGTGCAAAAACGTATCTAAAAACTAAGGAAGATACTGGATTATTAAAAAGACTTATCTCCTATTTATGAAACCATATGTTTTTTGTTTTACATACATAGCAGGTTATAACATACCAAACTATCTTCATCTCTTTCTTTTCAACCTTTGAGTACTGATTTTTTTAACCACATGTTTAATTTTCATATTTTAATTTAATTTAAGAAATAAAAAGATATAAAACCTTTTTCCATTCAGGGAAAAAAAAAAAATATGTAAAATGATAAGGAGAAAACAAAGATCTCTATGAGTTACAGAAAAGTGTCATTTACGATTTTAAAGATAGTACCAAAGTAAGCAGCACTCTCAAGGAAGTGTTTAAAACAGCCAGCATACTTGAATATCTTATGTTCAGAGCCATTTAAAACCCAACATTTCAATAATACCTTAAAAGTTTCATTAACTTATTAAGTGTTAATTATCAAAATAATCAGTGTTATTTAGGCTATGTGTTAGTCTACAATTAACATTATTTAAGTCATCTAACACAACAACCTGAATCATTACCTTTCAACAAAAAAAAAACAAATTATGCCCTTCATCCCCCCAAAGCTTTAATCTCCTGATACAAAACCTTTCTGAGGTGCTACTGCTAAACTGTATCACAAACACCCACGAAGCTTCGCAGCACTTCTATAGAACAGATTAGCAGCAGCATTTGTCCCTGTGCTAAAAGTGAAATTACCCATCTTCCTGCAAAGGAACCCAGGTCAGTGCCAAACCCTGAACTAGAGGGAGAGTTCTCCAGTTCCTGTTTGTGCCTCAACCAACATCAGGCAGATCCTCCCGCCACTGACTGCATGGCTGATGACAGCCGTAGGTGCCAGAGAGCAGTAAAATGAATGGTGAAACACCTTGGTAAGCACCAGAGACACTGCCTGATACGAACTGCAGCTGCTGGGATTCCTGTCTTCTAAGAAGCCAAGATCTGGGAAAAGTATTTGGATTTCCACTTCTTCCTCTAATGCTAGCTCTGGCTGATAAAACAGAAACTTCCTTCTTATTGCTGTTTTACATCAGAACCAGAGGGTTCTCTACTTTTGGCAAAGTACAGAGGTTTCTACGCTGCTTCATCCTACCACACGTTTGCTGCTGCAAATGAAGCTTTAATGGAATGGAAATTAATGGTATTTTCATTCCCAGCTGCTGATTTCAAATCCTGCTACTCAACACACAGCTGCTGCACCCATGTCTGCCTCTGGCCCACTCACAAGGAGCTGGAGACTGAAACCAGCATTCCTCCTTCACTTTGGGCCAGATGTTAAACCAACAGTGGAACATGCATTTCAAGCGTATTGCAAAATATAACTCTTCAATCAACTCAACCTAATTCAAACCTAATTTTCATCTAATTCAAATCTCAGATTTTAGATATAAATGTCCCTCTTCTTACTGGAGAAGCACAGCACCTCAGGGGAGCGGGTGGTGCCTGCAGCTATTATTTATTTAACTGTACGTATTTTGTACAAAGAATCTTGTAAGATGCTCTGTTTATAAAAATATGAGTAAATAAATACAGATACTTACAAGAGAGACATTTTTCCCCCATCTATTTGTGTGCATTTAAACACATCTGTGTACTGATCAGATACATGAGGAGTTTGAATATCTCAGTGCACATTCTGTAAGGGATCTCTTATTTATATCCCAATCTAGTATCACAGAATATGAAAAGAAAGTAGTTATAGATCAACAGAGATCTCAGATAAAGTCAAGGAGCAGCAAGCACGGTAACAGCTATCAAATACTCAATGGTAAGTATTTATCTGCTACAAACCACTGGAAACTGTGCAGAATCCAAAAAGTATTTTAAAAGAGCTTTCAAATGTGAGGCCATATGTCTACAAATGTGTCAAGCATAAGTTTCTCTGCAAACGAGCAATCCCATTGCACTCCCACTACCAGCTGCTTGTTGGTGATCCTGTTCCATCATCTCTCTCTCCTGCTGGTGCATGCTCTTCCACAGCTACACACTGAACCAGATGAGGGAACTGACCAAGATCAAACCCTCTGGAATCTTTCAGGTCAGCACCAACGAGATCAGTTCCCCCAAAGTCATTAGTTTTGTGTCAGAAGAAAAAAATAAAAAAAGGAAGAAAAAATGGGGAATAGGGAGCTGTGGTCAGAAGGAAGCAGGACTGCTTCATCCGGCAGCACTCCAGAATTAAGCATTGGCTAGACCTCATGAAATACAAGCTGGTTACTCGCTGCCTCTAGTTCCATTTCTTATCACCTATTTCTTGTTTAAAGCTTCCCAAGTCCTGCTGTACCATTTATAGTTCTTCCACTGCAAAACTCGAGAGCTACTGCTGGGACCAGGCACGCAGGGCACTTTGCAGTAAAGCTGGCTGACAGGGCATTGAGGAGCCGGCTTGGCAAACTTGCCTCTTCTGAGCAGTGAAACCAGGCAGATTGCTTAGGCAGATTGCTTTGGCAGATGTGAAGAATAGTTACACTAAAAACATTTAGTATCTGGGAATGCTTAGCAACACAGTAACAAAATCATGGGGTTTCTGATACTTTCTAAAAAGTTCAATGTATAAACTAGAACAGAAAGAAATTCACTGTTCTGAGTGGAAGTGCAACTGCCAGGCTTCAAAAAAGGAAGAAGATTGCAACAGCAAAATCTCCACGTCCAATTTTAAAAGGTCACAATCAGAAGCAAAGTATAACCTCAGAATTAAGCAAAACTTGGCCCTAGGTAACCTGGGGCTTGGGGCCAAAAGAATGGGAAAAAAAAACACACCTTAGTGAGATGTCAACAAACCTGAATAGCATTTCACATGAGCACCCTTAACCTACTGGCAACAAGACCAACAGTTCCAATAACTTCTTTTGGTGCCCTGATATGCTGATAGATACAAAGCCTGCAGCTATAAGTCAGTGTCTTCCTCAGCTTGCTATCTTCACATTAGGACACTCTTGTACTACTACAATTATACAAACTCTAAAGTAAATACCAATTCACTCAACTACAAGTATAACAATATTTACTTTCATATCAGGATAGAATATTTGTCTCATGAGAGTATAATTAAATCAGTGTGATCTAAACGGGCAGAATAATGCTCTTAATACTCCTTCATGAAAACATTTTGAAAAATATACCTAATTCAAGAAAAACATTCAGTGCTACATTCAGCCAAAATTACACGCTTCCAATGCTGTCCAACTGCTTTGAGCTGGGTTTGCAGTTGTTGTTACTGGCTTTTAACTGGTTATTTTAGGAGGTACTTGACACACATTTATTAACTAAGAAAATCTGATGTGACTTGTGCTTCAAAAAGAAAGGTTACTGTACTGCTTTTATGCCTTCACTCTCTGAAACCAAACCCTAACACCTATAAAAAGCCTTAGGATTTTATGATAATTATCCAAGTCAGGGATTGGGCTTTTTTCAAAAGATTATGTTTGTTTGTACTTTTGGAGCTAGGCTCAGGCAGCATCTGACACATCTTTGTGGCAACTCCTCACAAGTGCTGCAAAGGAAGAAACAAAAGGGTACTGATTTAGAAATAAAAAGAGAAAGTATAATCCCATTCTGCAATTTTATGCACTTTATCTTCAGATTTACAAAGACTTAATTTTCTTTTCCCTGAGGATTACTTTCCAGATACCCCATTTGATCTGGCAACGTTAGGTCAATTTTATGCTGATTTTATGGGTGAGAGGATAAGAATCACTTAGAAATAGCTGGTGCTACAGCCAGCCAAGGAAATACTGAGTTTCTCCTCATTTTCTAACAGACTTTTTGGGAAAAACTCTTTGCAGCAATTCTACATAAATGTAGTAATTAGTGGAAATTGTTAATTGCACACATTAAAAAGTCTGTGCGTTACACATGTAAACGTATATATTGATGCATATGTAAATATATACATATGCACATACAAGCATCACTTCTTCCTATGCCTACTGCATCCAGGACAGTCATTTCTTAGCACACGCCAGTAATGCTTGAAAAGCCCTTTGCTAAATATCCTACAGCATTGGAAAGTACATCTCCCAGCTGTGAATTTCACACCACTGCAAGGCTGCTGCTCATGCACACGTTGCTAGATATAGCTTGTGACATTTGATTTATTTGACTACTTTTGCACCATTTGTGATCATCTAAGTCCGTCTATACGTATTTTAAGAGAAAGGCTTTTATAATGAGATTCAGAAAGAATGAGTTAAACCCACGAGGACCACAATTAGAATTAGATGTGACTCTTGGTGCATGTCAGAAGAGAGACAAACATGGATAGGTTTGTTGAGGGATCAAAACTTGGAGTACCATGTACTTGATGCAAATTAAAAACTGGGTCATGGGCAATGCTTATAAACAAAAGTATTCAAAATACTGCAACCTAGAACTGCTCCACAAGAAAAATGCAGGTAAATATGAAACGTGCTAATAGACAAGAAAAACATATGCATATTCTCAAGGTAATTTCCTCTCCAAAGCTCTATTCCCACAGAGGTAACTTCATAAAGCATGTCATCCTTATTTTTAGAAAAACACTTCTAAAACATTTTAGCTTCTGTAACAAATCTATGAAAATCCAGAAGTCCTGCTTCTCATGACAGAGGACAGGAGTTGTTCACTTGGAACAATGGAAAAATAAAGAGAAAGCTTTCAAAGTGGTATCTTTCCTAAAAATTCAGCAGTTAAATATACTCCAAAAATACTCTTCACAATCATTAAGCTTGCAGATTACAAATATCACCCCAAAATACAACAGCACAATCTAACTAATATGCATTCAAATTGGGAATGGAACAGAAATGATGAACAGATGCTGAAAAACACCATCCCAGGTAATTTTCTGGATAGCAACAGAGAGCAATTTCAGACAGAAAAACCCAGCAAAGGTGAAATGAAACAGATTAATTAAGTGGTCCAATATTCTGCCTGCAGAGGAGGAACCTTCCTCATTCCCGTGGGTTTTACAGAGCAGGACAGACAAAAAGACTGCCAAGAGGTGTTGGTCAGGTCCTGGGGCAAGGGGCTGGACTAGATGACTGCTCATTATCTCTGCAGCTGTATTTTCTCTGATGCTGTAAAGATATTCACTGGAAAAAAACAGTCACTAAGGAGGGGAAAGAAGAGACTGGGGCCAGGAGTCGTCGGAGTGAGGAAGAAAGAGAGAGAGGAAAAGGGAAGGTGGCAAAGAAAAACTTACTGCAGACAGTTCTTCTTTCTCATCTGGAAAAGAAAGTTCCAGACTGGTTTTTTCACACGCACACAAGCATGCAATTAATAAAGCTGAAATGATAGATTATTACCTCAGGGAACAGCTTTAGAAGCACACATTTATGCAATAAGCAGAATTTATTTTGGTAGAATCAGTAGTTTTCAGCAATAAAAAAATTAGTTCTCTAAACCAAACTTCAAATAGTGCTATTGTTCAAAGGCAAAAACCTGCTACATACTTAAAATAATTTGACAGAGACCCATAACAGTAATTATTATGAGTCTTTTGTATCACTATAGTATTTTATTACTACCACAGCGATTTGGAAACAAAGTAGGAGATGAACCATCATGTGCAACTCAAGAGTTTTCACAGATGAAGTCATCTGATGAAAAAAACAGCATTCAAATAAAAAGATTACTTCTTGAGCAGGGAAAAAAAAATACTCCTATATATCATATTAAAATCTGCTTGTTAACGGTTTCATACATGAAGTGCCAGCAGCGCAGCAGAACAGGAGGTACTGCTGTCAGGAAGATCTGAGCATGACATTGGTCTTCAGCTCCTAGATTTGGGGGATCAAAGTGGAGCACCCACCAGGAGCTGGAGGAAGAGCAAGATGCATGGAAACTGGGGAAAGAAATTTTCCAAGCATCAGTAATCAAAAGAAAGAACAAGGAAAAAATACATTGAAGCAACTTCATAAAAAAAGTGAAAGTAAGGAACACTCGCTAACTTCTCTGGCACTAAAAACCTGTCAGATTAAAGACAACATGCAAATGAGGGTGCCACTGCAGAAAATACTTGAAAGTGCAAATGAAAGTGCAATACTTCTATGCAAATCATGTAGGCCATGTATTTTTTTGCTCCTCAAAGGGATACTGAAAGAAACTTCTACAGGACTGTTAGGTCTGTTCTTACTCTAACTATTCCACAACAAGCTTATTGCAGAATGCAGCCACACTCTTCATCTTCTCATTAAAGCAAAATTAAACTTATTTACAAAACTACACGTAACCTTAACAATCCAGGACCTGTGACTTCTTTACTCACACTTTACACACTAAAGCACCTTCCTAAATTGTCACCACAGTTTTGAACACTTGCTACCAATGAACACAAGGCAAAAAAATAGCTGCACCACAACAGATGTGTTCCCCTAGAAAGCCAAAGACCAGTAATATTGAGTGCTTGACCACTGACAGTTTTGGGAGTTAAATACTGACACTTTACAACCATGGCAGTTACAGAAAAGCATTAAGTTTCAGGAATTGCATTTGCCAACTTTCCCTCCTATCTATAAGGAGACTGAGATTCTTATGGCTCTCTAACTTCAGCAGCACATTTGAGCAAGACGCTGAATTTGGACTCACCTTTCAACATAAGCCACAATGCGGCCACACCACAGGAGCCCCGTGTCTCCTGACTGCTTCCCCTTCTCCACACCAGTGGCTTCTGCCTTGTCTCCAAACTGATGGCAAAAGCTTATATCCCATTTTGAAAAACTACTTGTGCAGTGAAGGTACCCAACTCACACCAGCACTGGAGGAGATACTTGGAACGTGTGCATTTCAACATTTTCCCTTGTAACTTTCCTCATACAAAGCAAAATGTTGACAAACATGCACTAAATACTGCCCTTTAAAAGAAAGGGAAAATGGAAAATAAGATTTCAGTAGGTGCCCCAGTTACAGTCACAGCAGCTGTTGCCTGTAAGTCTTTGCAGTTCCGCATTTGTAAATTGGAAATGTGATTTTTAGATCAGTGACTTTTAGGTTGGGTTCAGAAATGTAATTAAAAAGACTGAATCCTCACAGGTAAGATGAAAACATCATCCTCCCACAAGGAAGCTTTTCCTAAGGAAACTGCTTTTAACTGTAGCTGAACATACACTGTATGTATGTACGTATATATATATGTATGCATGACTTTCAAGTAGGCTGAAAACAGTACTGTAGTTTAAAATAATTTCTGTAGGACTTATGCTTGAAAAAATAGCCCAAGGTCTAAGTAACCAAAATTACTCGTGGACTTATCATGGTGCTAAGAATTTGATTACATCTTTCCACAGACATGGAACTTACTAAATAGTTTCAGGATGCCAGTGCTTATACCATGTCTGTGCAAATTCAGGATATTGTTTCTAATACATGGGAAAACAAAGACACAACCCACAACTGTAAGTGTCACTTGGTGTTTAAACAAAAACCACACATACTACTTTCTTCTCAACACCACATCAAGAAAACTCACATTTGAAGTCAGGAGGCCCAGCTCAGTTAGCTACTCACAGCATCACAGCAACTCCACAGGTTTCACATGCAGGTAATTACTACCCCATCACAGCATCAACAGCTCACAATTTGTTATTGAAATATGTGAATCTGACATGTGTACATTTCATTGAAAGCCACACAATAGATTTACTGATTTTAAGGTTTACCACAGAATTATTTTTCAAGTACTTTAACTTGCAACAGTTCCTTGAAGTACTCAGAAAATCTAGGATGTGAAAAGCACACAAATACAGTATTCCAGCTAATCACATGCGAGGTTCAGCCTGCCACACTGCAGTAATGCAGGGCTTTGCCTGTCAGCAGTACAGGTTTCGGACCCGACAGTTCCTCTGATCTTCCCGATTTCCCTTGTCTGCAATGCACTCAAAGAAGGAAATAAGCGCTTCTTCCCTTTTATGAACAAATAGATGATTAAAACTAGGTAGAATCTGCCACCTCCTTCAGAGCCACAGGTCAATCCCCTTTTGCTCAGGAATTTGTTACTACTGAAGGACAGAGCATCAGCTAAGCAGGGACAGAAAGGAAGGGTCCTTCTGGCTGGAATGCTATTAGCTATGCTTCAGGATAAAACCTTAATCAGGGTGAGAGTTCATTGCACAGATAGCGCACAGATAAAATGAGCATGTTCAGCCTTCATTTGGTCTCTCTGCAAGATAAGCAAGAGTTTCTTTTACCTGCTAAGTCTTTAGAATGAGCTTTTAAAGTGTGGCAATAACTCTATGCCTTTTGGAGTCTCAGCATTGTTTTTAACTTCTAACCATGAGTGAATTACAGCTCATGAAAATTAGGGTCTAAGAACTAAGGTAGTAAGTAAGAAACATGGAGGCCTTAAATCATTGCTGATGTTTGAGGAAGGTTTGTGAAACAAAATACTTCTGCTGTCACTGGGTCTCTTGCTCAAGGAAGTTTAAACCAGAGACGCTGCAAGTGATCTAATGAAATGAACAATAACTGAAAACAATAAGACTAAGGTCATTCACCTTTGCAACCAAATACAAGTCTTAGATCCTGCCCTGTAAGGATGAAAAACTAACAAACAGATCGTGCAGTGTTTTGTTTTAGATGAAGGTACATGACTTAAAGTTCTTGAAAAGTACTGTGAGCCACATGACACTTGCCTACATTAGTGCTGCAAGATTGATTTTGAGAAAGATCTAGAAAAGTTCAAGTACATTATTACCAGGAAATACACACTAAGTAAATTAGGAAGAAGCAAACCTCCTGCACAGCCGAGCCAGCAGGACAGGGCCAGTCACTTGGCTTTCCCATGTCTGACCAGAGACAAACACCTTACCTCACCAGGTAAAATATTATATTCAATTTGTGGAACTCACACAGACTGCATCTGGAAAATGATAAAAGCTATTGGTACATGACAGAGACTACATCTCAGTATTTTATGGATGCCCGAGTTACTGCTTCCTAACACCCTTAAAGAAATACAAATCTGGTATCAGCTTGGACATGAAAACAGGACTCTGTAAACCCTGTGACCCTGATTGAAGGAAAGACACAATAATATTCAAGCCATTTTTGATGGACATATTCCAAAATGAATGCAAAACAAAATCTTACATTGTATTTTACATGCCTAAAAAAAAAAAAAAA
>NDXB01004879.1:79083-109242 GCA_002631895.1 Agapornis roseicollis | reverse complement strand
AAAAAAAAAAAAAAAAAAAAAAAAAAAAAAAAAAAAAAAAAAAAAAGGGTCTCCCAGAAGTTTTCAAGCCAGTGACCATACACAATGCACACTGAGAGCCAGAGGCTCAGGCTGACCCAGCAGAGGAACCATGGCCTTGGCACCTGACATCCTAGGGCAGAGACACCCCTCTGATCCCCACCAAGGCCTCCCAGGACAGGAGCACAGGCTTTGCAGCACATCCCTCCCCAGGAGGCTCCCAAACTGAGCACCTTTCCCTCACTAAGCCTTTAAAAGGGGAACAACATGTACAGAGGAGCACTGATGCAGTTTGTTTGGCATTTTCTTACTGAAAAATACACTGATCTTTATCTAAAACAAACTCTGGCATTGCTGCACCTCTCTGTGCCCTTCTCTCCAACTGCTTCCAAACTCTGAAGAGTCACAAACCAGTCATAGAAGGCAGCAAGAACAAAACTGATAGTCTTTGTTGTGCAGCTTCATTAACAGTGTTTGTCCCTCTCTGCTTCAGCAGAGCTAGAACATAGGCCCAGCCAGCAATGTAACATGCCAGGAATTAGAAGACGCACACTCTGATTTTCAGTCCCACCAGTTAGCTGCTGCATGACCTCAAGTTAGTCATTTCAGGTTCCCAAACACCACAAGCTCTTTGGAAAATGAATTCTTTTTGATTCATAAGAACATTTACAGGTATTAAAAAAAAAATAAAAGGCACTTCTGTGCTAGCCCAGGTTTAGTGATTTTAAAGAACAGGCCACACATACACATAAGACAAGGAAAAGTGAGCCAAGGGTTTTCTCACAAGTGTTTACCATTAGCCAGGTCAAAATTACCAACTATGTGCAGAGCAGGGTCAGCAAAACAGGGAATGTAAATGGCATCCCGATATTCATTAAAGGGGCTGTAACCAGAATGGCATTGTATGTTGCTGTCCTGGAAGCAGGGGATCTGGGTTCCAGTATCTATGAATTGCTAATCCCAAAACACATTCAATAAGTAGGAAACTCCAAGACATTTCTTGATGTCACATACACCAGCGATGAAACAGGAGAGTTACGTTTCCCCACTAATTTCTAAAACAGTGTTTGTTCAGAACAGCAAAGTAGGAGAGTGAGGTAGATATATGATTTCAATTTACATCCCATTACAAAGTTAAATTGTGATGTGGTTAGAGTGCAAACCTATTTTTTATTTTACAAAACCTCAAGGCTCAACCCCTGCTTCATCTCTAATCTCAAATAAATTGTGCAGAAAATAATGAAAATTAATTTAACAGTGTGATAATAGCAGAGAATATATTTTACTCTAATGGAAAAAGCTAAAGTTCAAAACGACACACTACACTTGCATGGCCCATTGTAGGGTCAGAACTCAACACATCCTTTGTAAACTGAGCCTTTCCAGAAGGCTAAGCTGCCTTCTCCCATTTCAGCAGTCTGCATTCAAACTAGCTGTCCTAAAAGTGCAAGAACATAAGCCAGAAGCAGCTACTTCAACAATGAAGGTACCCTGCAAGGTACACAGCTGAAATGGGAGAAGAGCATTGGGGTGTTTGGGGATGTGGAGATAAGGACTACAGGAAGGCAGTATTACAGAAAGATGGGCCATCCATGTGTTTGAACGGAGTATTTCTGCCTCTTTAACTAAGGAAGGTCAAAATTTTACTTTCTCAAGAGCATTACTTCAAAACAAAGTGAGCTAGGGACAGGGAAACCATGAGTAGCACATTTGTATGCACTAGATATACAGCAATCACAAATATTAGTGAGGGAAAAAAATCACAGTATTGTTATTGATGTGAAAGAACATGGACTGATTTATTAATAAATCAACATAACTTAAGGTTGTATCTCATCTAAAAACATTGATTTACCAAATAAATCTGATGTTAATATTTCAGAATGCACCTATAAACCTGAACAACAGCTGTCAAAACACAGAACGCACAAGGAACTGAAATATCTGACATGTCATGCAATATTATTTATTATATTACATTAATCTGTAAGAAATAAAAAAAGGCTTTTTCTCAACCACTGCCCTTCTCTAATTGCACAATTTCTCTGTGATCAGTGTTTGCATGAAAGGACTGGATGCTATTGTGTCTTCCACATGTTGGAAAGGTTGTATGATTCTAGAATCCATTTTGCATCTATTTTTACTTCTTCCTTGACGCAGATCGTGATACAAATCTCAGGTTACCTGCAACCTCATACCCCACATCACTTCTAGTCATTTCACACCCATACTCTGTCCTCCCACACATTCTCTGCCTCCATCAGTAAGACAGTACTGCTGCCATGGCTGCATGTTCACCACAAGAAGGCTTAAAATGATGATCTGAATTACCAGGTTGGTTTGATAACAATTTGGTAATCACCTGAAGCTTTCCTCTTTATTATTCCTCTTCTTTCTGAAAACAAAAGAAAACTCACCTCTAGGAGAAACAGCTGAGCTCTATGAATGGCTATGAAGCCAGGAATACTAAGAATTAATCACAAGTGACTATCAATTTCCATAAGGCATAAAAAAATTTTCAGGGAATGCATTAAAATGTTTTCATATAAGCAAATTCTTGTGCTAAAATACACTATGCTGCAGCAGAAACCAATCATTAACCATCCATATGCACTTCTCATCAAGAACAGTTCAATACGCAGCTAAGGAGAAGTTGCTTTGCTTTAAGATAACCCATTCCATTTTTTAATTCATGAAGTCTAACCATAATCACCCACACCACCAATTTCATCATCAATGGGATATGATGTATTCGTAAATTATGTCTATATGAAGTATTTTCTTATACAACCTTTTTACTTATTTATTGTGATAATTAGCATCAGATGCTATTCCAGAACACAGTGATATCATCAGGCATTTTTCATAAGGTATGGAAGAGGCTTAGATTGCTTGTAAAGATTCCAGAAGAAATAATTGGGGGGGCGGGGGGAATAGTCTCTTATTTTCCAAATTCAAATGCAAGACATTGAAAGGTCATCTGCTCTAAAATGCATGAACATTCTAATTTCTGGTGATTCCCCAAGGGCAAAAGTGTCAAAGATTTTGCCGGAGAACACCATTTTATCCCATTAAATTTGAAAATATCGCAATTCCTATTGTAAGCAGCCCACTGAAAAAGTTACAAAATTAAGCTATAACAACAAGACAAATACAGTAAAATGGGTTATGAATTTTACTTTCACTTAGCTATAGAAATCACCTGCACAGATATGTTCAGCATTAGCCACAATCCTAAATCTTTAATTTACAATTCATTTATTAAACAACTCTGTGTTTTTGACAAGCTCTCCACTAAACCTGTTCACTGTGGTTTGAAATCAATGAACCCAAAATAATTTCTAAGGAACGTAAACAGAATGAAGTCTTTTCTCTCACTTGAAGATTGTCAGATCATGTAAGTACACTGAGTCCTACCTTCCTGATGAATTTACATCTAACATACTTCAAAAGAAGAATGGATGTCCATGAAACTGAGAAATGGAGGAGTAAGCTCAGCCAAGGGTCAGCAGAAGCATGAAGACTGGGGCTGTGCTGCTTCTAATACAAATAAAATTAAGCATGTACCAAAACACATTTCCCCAGGTGCCAAGAAGCCCTAAGCCCTGCCACTGGCTGGCTGAGGAATGCTGGTGGTTACTGATCACTTCTCTTAATGCCAGAGGCCTAAAGCTGTCCAAGTCATAAGCAAATGTCTGAAGACGTGACATGTGAAGAGGGTCAACAACAAAGCTTAGCTTTAATCCCTTTGTGTGAAGCAGGAAGAGGAATTTACCTCATATATAAAACACATCTATGTCCAGTGAAGTGCAAAACTTCCAGAGGTGCACAAGCAAGGCATTATGTCATCTTTGCTTTTTCACATGCTGGGAGAGACCAGGGGGGAGGAGAGTAGTGCTTCTCATGAGCTGGATGTAGTAAAGCACAAGGAATGGATGTATGCCAGGCAGGGAGCTGAGCTCTAATGCACCAAGTATATTAATCACTGTTGGTATCTTCTGCCAGCCTGAGTCAAGAGTAGCACAACCAATTAGATTGAATGGGTGGACCTGAGAATATGGAAGTCTTATTAGATAACACATCTTCTATCATTACTAACTGGATTTCAACTAAATTCTCAGCACTGATAATACCAAAATGAGATCAGACAGAAAAGCCTCCATATCCCCTTCGTACAAAGACTGGAAACAGCTTTCCCCTGCTGTTGTACAACAGCACTGACCACCCAAAGATCTGTGCTTTAACTAAGACTGACCCATCTCGCATGCTTCAGGCATTTATTACTGTGATGCTTCTTTATGAACTTCAAAAACCAACCCAGAAACAGTGGACACAGTTACAAGGCCAAGTGCCAAATTATGTTAATCTGTGCAAAGGAAGATTAGAATTAAAAAAAAAAAAAATTAATAAAAAACTGGCTTGATGTGGGGAAAAGGAGAGCGTGGTAACCGTGCTTTTAAGGGTTGCTGAAAGATTAGGTTTTCATCTGGAGATCTCTTTATCAAGCATTTGCGGAGAGAGAGCTATGCAAGCTCTAAACTCTAGTAATGCACATCTAAGCCAGAGCATATCTTCAGACTCCCTTGCGTCCCATCAGAACTCCTGTAACCATTCCTGACACTCATTTGCTTGACCCATTTTTGATAAACAAAGAATGGAGTACTTGAAGTATTTTTCCCCCTTGTTCATCCCATTCTTCTCTAGTCTCTTGTTTTATGGTCAGAGGTTAAACTGCTGACCTCTCACCTTCAAGGCAAGTTTTTCCCCCCTTCTATAAAAGGTTTTTCACAGTGTGCAGCATTCGGATTAGCCCCTATCCCTGTGAACAAAAGCTATGCCTTTGTACTACTGGTTTGGGCATGGAGTCTGTACATCAGAGGAAGCTGCTCCTACTTACCATTCACAATAACGATATTGTGAGGCCCCTCTAACGCCTCGTCTCTCAGTGTCTAGACTTTCACCCAACCAGCCAGCAAAAAGAAAATCCTGTAAAGCACTCAACTGAAAATTAACTATGGTATCCTGTTGTGAACCTGATGAAGACGTTATTTGAACATACGGTAAAACTTTCCATTGTTTAACATAAAGATAAGAGAAAAACTTTTAGAGCCCTAAGCTTTAAATAGTCATAGGGATCAATTCACTCATGGGTCAGTAAATGCATTTTATAAGCAAGCAGCTATTGCTTTTGTGCATCTTTAAAATAATACACAGATTATTAAATTATACTCAAGCGCCTAGCACTCTGGATATCTACAGAGCCTAACTTTATACTCGCTAAGGATACACTAAGGCAAAGCTCAAGACATAGGAAGTGTATCACTCAGAATTAATTGAAAGCATAGCATCAGTATTGTCCACTGTCCCAGATACCTACAGCAATTAAAATAAGAGAAGTATGGTAACAAATCTTTTATGCTTTGCTGTACAGAACAAGATCCGTAAGTGCTCAGCATTGCTTATCAAAAAAAGGAGAACTCTGGGCAAGAAAAGATCTTTATGAAATTAGAATGCAAATAAACCATGGGATTTAAAAATACACTATTTTCTCAAGATAAAAAAAATCCACAGGCAGGCCAGAGAAACGAACACTAAAAAAAGGCACAACTAGATCTGAGCAACATTTTAACGTTTGAATAAGCATATGATATATTGTGAATCACTGAAACAAATTTATTATTGCAGACAAACAGACATTTGCATCTTTGTGGAATTCTTATTGTCTCTCTTGAGTGGAAAGAATTCCCAGGGTTTTGCTAGAAGAATAAGCTGCAGCTGAGGAAATGCATCTCTCACCAATTTCCCCAGTATGTTTGAAATAGTGAGCCAGAGTGTCTCAAAGTAAAAAAGCAAACAAATTGTTGTTTGGCACAGGTTTGATTGACTGGGGGAACATGAGGTGTTTGCTTGTTTGGGGGAGTTTTGTTTGGTTTTTTCAAGCCTGTTTTGTGCTGAAACAAGAACGCATGAAATCATCCTTGTCATAACAAAAACAACAAAACTCCACATAAATCCCTTACCAACTACCCTACAAGGCCTGGTCATGGCAGCAGTATGCCGAAAGCAACAGGACTCGAGAGCCTGGAAACAAACACAACTATAACTGCAATGCCCCAGGATGGGAATAACAGCAACCTCAGTTCTCTCAACAGGTATAAAAGGTTGGATTTGCAAAGGAGGCAGAAAATGGGAGATAGTCCATGAAGGCAGAGAAGGTTATCAGACATCAAGTACGTGCCACTGTCCCCCTCTACTGCACAGGGCAAGTAGAAGCTACTTCAGAAGCTCAAGTATTTTAGTGTTCCCTGTAATGGCCTATAATAAATAAACAAATAAACAAATACATAAAAATCCCACACAAGATAGCTGCTTTCATACCCACAGACTGCTGGGTGTTAATATCTTCTGCTAAAAGATATACTTAAGTCGACCTCTGATTATGTTTTTGGCTCTGTGACCTTTCCCAAGACCACTAGACTGCATTACCAAGGAGACACATACTGCACGGTACAGTCACCTCCAGACACACCTGCTGCACTGCAACAGGAGAACACCTTCGGGCTCGTACTGAACTGCTTTTACTCAGTTATAATACATAAACCCCACCATACAACAACTGATCTCCAGAACTGATACAAAGAAACAGTAATAAAGAAGCATGCACCAGAATTAAATCGGACAGGAAAACGGTTAGGTTTTTACACCACCAATCAGATATGCCTTCTTCTATGTGTTCACTGCACTCTGCTTTCTCTGCAAACAAGCCATCCTCAGTGCAAGACAGCCATTGATGCTCAACTTGATACATCAGCATTCAATTTACTTTTAAATAGGCTGGCCAAATCAGTAACTACAAGACAGATTTCTCACATGAGAACTCAAGGCCATTGAATTCAAAACTATAAAATAACCATTTTTCTCTGAAGCTGAGTAGTGCTACATAGGAACCTAAATCAGCTCTCCGAAACAACGTGGCCACCACAGAAGAAAACATCAGAGGATCTAATACTATAACCTTGCTCATTTTCTCATTTATAAATATTCACGGTGAGTGTGATTCAACAAGATGCCCACTTTCACACATACGTAGGCCTGTCTGAGAGGATATATGTAAATTGATTTCAGACAGGCAAACATCGAGAAGTGTAGTCTGAGAAGGAACAAGCCCAGAGCATTAACTCAAGAGTATGGTAAACAGAAATTAATTTCTTCTCTTATGATTCACTATTATTTTTAGTTCTCAACAAGGTTACTGACAGAGAAAAAACATTAACACGGGAGACATTAAAATCAGTACACTTTGAAATTCTCCCTGTGGCTAGAAGTAAATATCCAAAATTATTCTTCCAATACTGAAAACACGTTTTGAGCTAGTTTTCATATTCTCTGACTCCATTTTAGCACCACAGCATAAGGAAAAAAATGCATTGACAAACTGCATTACAGAGAGCAGATGATCTACTGATTTGAAGCTTTAGAAACAGACAAAGAGCTCACAGAAGTTTTGTTTTGCGGATGGTGATGTTTGTTTTTACAACTTCATGTTTATACTCTGTTAGCAGTAACAATAAACAGCAAACTCCCCACCATGGGTAAAAGTGACAAACATTTACTTCCAGGCACAGGGAAAAAAACCTGTGAACCAAAAATACCCCGTGAATCATCACCCTGCTGCTGTAGAAATCCAACAAAAAAAGACTGAGTAAAGAATATAAAAGGATACAACACAGCTATGGAAAAGCACCTACACATGGTGAGGTTCAGCAAATTATACTTCCAGATTAGAAAGGCAGCTTTGGCAAGGATAAAAGATTCAACTGAAGGTGAAAAGGAAATAAACACTCCCCATTTCTTCTAATACAAAACCTATATACCCAAATTAATCAACAGTTTAAAACAAGCATAAGGAAACTGCTTCCAACTCTGTACCACAGACCAGACTACCCTGGGGTACTGCAGAGGCCAAGGGTACAAAGGAGGCTCAAAGACAAGTGTGCTTGCACAAGACAGGCCCACATTTGGCCATGAGAGAAAACATTAGTGTTAACTAACTTGCAAACCTAAGCAGCTGGAAGAAGGATGCTGGCATTCACCAAGGCACTTTTTGGGCAGTGACAGACAGAACACTGTGTCTGTGCCTACCACCACCTGCAGCCACACACAGGCAGAATGAATTGCAAAAACTGCTCCTGGTTCTTCTCTGCTTGGAAGGTTAGAATTTGTGATTTGACACATCTTCCATTTTTCTTTGGGTCAGATACAAGAAAGGAGTCACACCAGGTACACAACCACAAGGAGCTGTCTGAGGCAGTGCAGCCCTCCAAACACTCCTCTAGTCAGGCCATCCCCTTTCATCTGCAACAACAGAAGACACAGCAGTTTTCACACAGGCAAGGGAGGCCTGGTGCTTTGGGAATCCACTAGAAACAGGTAATGGTTTAGTTTTGGATCCACACAGGAAAGAAGGTGCATCCAGTGCAGGAAAGGATTTGTACTTTCAGGCTGAGGGTTCAGGTGTTTTGCTCCAAGCAGGCAGCCTTGTTTTCAAAGACTGCGCACTGAGTTCCTTGCAGAAACATCAGACCCATTTTAAGCTGCCAGATACAGAAAACAGAGTTTAGCACATATCGGAAGAAGTTTTCTGGATAATTCAGCCAGACACAGGTCATGCTGGCCAGTATCACCAAAGCACTGAATGACGAGCCCTGCTGTGGCTAACTTCAGCTGGTTTTACTAACTGGTGTCTTTAACAGTTAGGTGAAGGAGCACATGCCTTCATATAGATTACACATGCATTAAGCGAGGAATATGCAGATAACTCATCTGCAGTGGAAAAAACCCAGAATCTTTACTTGTGCTGATGATGAGAAGCAGCTTCTTTCTTTTGCACAGACCTGCTGAAAGATAAATTTCCAAACACAGAAGTCCGTTGTTCTTTAAATTACAGAGCATGGCCTTAACAAAAAGCCTCAGTCACAACTTCCTCCCACATACACTTGCACCCAAAATTAAAACCAAAAATGACAGCAAAACGAGGAACCACCTGCACTATGAAAGGGGATACTTCATTAAGCTACTGAGCAAAATACTGAGATCTCCTCAAGTGCTAAACTGAATTTATTTTATAGACAGTTATGTGCCAACCACACAAAACAATTATTTAAGAATCACCCTGCACTGATTATGTGGTTGACCTACTTTGCCCTGTTCTCCATCTATATGCTATTGTTTACCATCTTGTTCTTTCTTATATTTGAGACATTACTTATTTTGTTCTTCACTCCTGATCTACAAACATATAATTAAATTAGCATCTAAACAATT
The DNA here is from genome assembly GCA_002631895.1 of Agapornis roseicollis. Taxonomy (NCBI): domain Eukaryota; kingdom Metazoa; phylum Chordata; class Aves; order Psittaciformes; family Psittacidae; genus Agapornis; species Agapornis roseicollis. The sequence continues at coordinate 99,900 of NDXB01004879.1, read as the reverse complement.
ACACAATATGCACCATCCCAGAAGCACCAAATGCAAGAAAGTAAACTATGCACAAACTTACATCTAAAACCCTTAGAACACTCACGGATACACAAAAAATTACTAATCTACCACTGCTTTTGGGCTCTCAAATCAGTCATTTGAATCCTAATTAGTCAGTTACTAAAACTGCTTCAGAAGTGTGGGTTACAGTTCCACATGTAGAAAGGGATACATTTTTAAACCATGGTACAATGTATGAGTCATTTCAACTACCACAAAGCCCTGCAGCTAAATTTAAAAAGGAAAAAGGTTAGTGCATACAATCCTCCAGTCATATTTGAAAACTACTTAAGGAAATTTTGATGACAAAGTCCTCATTTTTTTCCCCAAAAAAATTTTCTAATAAAGGGTAAGCAAATACATCACTTATTTGTTGCGCTTTTGGAATTAAACTCTATACAAGATTTAAGCAAACCTGCACTTCAGTAGCTGTGATTTCTTTGCTAAATATACAGGAGGGTTTTGATAACAAGAAGAATGCATAGTAGATACATCCATTTGTGAAGTTCTTTAACAGAATTATCTATTTTTAAATCCTGTGCTTTACATAGAATGGCTTCTGTTAATAACAGGTCATTACTGCTTTCTCTCATGCTCCAAAATGCTAAAAGCACATTACAAACATGGCCAGTTTCAGCCTGAACTAACAAAACGTCAGTCTACTTCACTAGTCTCTGCACATTAACCTAGCTTTAACCCAAATAAACTGTTATCTTAAATGTAACACATCTGTGTAGTACCTTGAACTCAGAGCAACAGTTCAGCAATATTCTCCCCTCTAAAAAAAAACCAAAACCATGAAGAATGATGCTGAACACCAGCACAATCCTAATCTGCTCCCTCTGAAATCTGTTGTTGCTCACTGAATTTTCTGTCCATGTTTTCTATCTGCTCTCCATATGCCATCGGAAGCCATTCGCCCATTAACAGTCACAGAAACCCACCCACTTTGCTCAGCCAGCTTTTTTAAGCGGGACAAATTCAGAGAACTAAGCACCACTGGGACTGTAGTACGAGGTGACACAAGGCCTTTCAGCTTCCTCTGCCACAAAGGGGACCAAAAGAAATAGGTGCCAAATCACACCTCTCTCAGCAAGGCATCCAAGCCCCCAGCAGTAAAAACAGCAAGCAAAGTGGGTACCCTTCTTGCAACTGCTATTCCTTGAAGAGTGAGAAGGCAGTAAGTAACTAGGGATATGTTTCATTAGCTATGGGTACAATGTCGTGTAGTTTTTAAGCTATTAATTTACTGATTTCCCTGGATTATAAGTATCTTGAAAAAGCATCTTGGAAATGCATTGTTCCATCAGGCAACATTAACGATGTTTTAATGAAGCTCCCAGTAAATTTCCTACTTGGATAAGGCCTGGAACATCCTTTTTGAAGTCACAGGTTAGTAGGAAGTTATAATTTTCACACAGACCTGCAGCTGAAGGGCTGCTGTGATGCAAAGGTAATAACCATGTATTGTCTTATTTAATCTTTTCAATAGTATATACTACAGCACTTCGAGGAGGTCACAGTCACGGTCCCTTCATCTTTCATGACACAATAGCCTATAAGGAAGCTTTAAGAGAAAAAGAAACAAAAAAAGGGGTTTTTTCCTGGTTAAATGTGTTAAAAAATTCTACACTGTCATACCCACCAAACTCAGATTATTTGAGGTGACAGCATTGCTTAACTATAGACTTCACCCCCACTGCTCCTGCTTGAAGGGGAGCTCATAAAAGGTATCTTAGCTACAGCCAATACACTGCTAATTAAGATTTAGTCACCAATGAACAAAACCAAAAAAAAGTAGGCAATATCCTGATACTCTAAAAATTACATTTAGAAAACACACACACACCCCTTACTTCAGGGACAGGAAAAGCTAACACTCAGGAAAGTCATGCAATTTCTCCATAACACACTTATATTTCGACTTCCAGCCTGGAGAACCAGTGTATATATGCCATTTCCTTTGTGACAGCTTCAGGACCGCTCTTCCCCTCACTACTACAGTTACATCAACACAATTTCGGTGCAACCACACAGAAACTAACACAGCTTTTGCTTTCTCCAAGCTGCTCATGGAAAGAGAGGTTGTAGAACAGAAGACAGTAATACTTACCACTAGTGCCAGAGAACTACTACCAAGAAATGGACTGTGCTCAGTATTACTCATTCATTTCAGACTTGAACTGTCTATTTCCTGGAAAATGCTATTCAAAGACTTGGCTTTTTTTTGTTTGTTTTCCAGAACTTCACTAATGGATGCTTATTAGCAGTACAGCTCACTGAGGTGGCCCACAGTAACACATCACTTGGGCTTTCAGCAACATGATCCTGGCTTTCTTCACTCCCCTTCAGGGTGACTGCTGCTTGCACTTCCTACTAGACTATGTGTTTTACCTTTGTGGAACCATTTTTTCTCCCCAGTTTGGATGAAGCTTAACATCAGCAAAGCCCAAAGTCCAACAGGGATTTAGGATTATGTCTTCCCCTTACCACATGGGTTTTTTTCAAACCTTTTACATTATTGATGCTAAGTCAGATGAAAATGTAAACCTCACACATGCAAAGGAGGAAGCACAGACAATAACAGGACACTCAAAAGAAATCAAGAAAAAAAAAATCAGAGCTGGCTCCATAAACATATTCCAGTACTGAATGATTTTGTAACCTATTAATAACTACTGAGCCATCTAGCCACAAGTTAGGAAGATATTTCATCAATAGTCTATAAAATGTTTTTATTTGTTGACTTACCACCATTCAAAACCAGACTTGGTTGATACTTTGTATGATACTGGGGTTTGTACCACCTTATCTTTGATATACGTGTCAGGTTTCTGAGCACAAATTTCTAGGGGGGATGACTGCAATTTATCATACATAAAGCAGATTTTATCCACATACCTGTGCATTCTATCAATGACCATAACTTCTAACACAGCTATAAAAAGATTTCACTCCTCACTTATCTTATTTGAAGATCATTAAAAATTATATTATAATGTCTGAGAAGTTCAGATTTGAAGAGTCAATGAGCATATCTCAACAAACCACTGTTTCCATCAGTGCCATATAGTAAACATTTTCTTAAGAACCTAATGAAGTTGAAAACATTGATTTCATATTCATCTCCCTCAGCCACTGGTGTTCAAAGTAGATCTGAGAATAAAATCTGGCTCTCTGCCTAAACCTGCATATTTGCAACACTTGCATCTTTCCAGCATGTCTAGTTGATACACTGTAGAGTTAAACAAAATCATTCAGAAATGCTGGTGAACAAAGCACAAATATGACAGGGTAATTAAATTAGAACTATTGATTTATGTTTCAAATGCGGTCTCTTTGGCTCCTAAGATGTATTATTTTCTTGTTTCATAATAGTATTGCTCTGTTACAGAAATATTAATTTAACACAGCATACACTGCTGCTTCTGTTTGCTTATGTATATGACATGGCTTCCAGTATTCCCACAAAATAGATTAATTGACTATATACTTCTGGGACTTAAAAAGAAAAAACTGAGATTCTGGAATTTCAATCAACATAAAGGCACTATCTCACTTTCTGTAACACTTAATGGTTTCAACATTTAGCTCAAATTAGGCAATTGGTATCTGTTTCATGATTCACATTGTGTTCTGACCCACTGAACCCATTGCGTTCTTGCTCACTGAAAGATGAACATTTCAAGATGAGCTGACAATTAAAACATACTGGTCACGCTTAGATGAATAATTTCTATACACAGGAGCAGAACTTCAGTAGCAGAAGTAGCATACATCAGTATAAAGTTTCCTTGTTATATTAAGATATAAAGAGAAGTGCACATGATGAGACATGAAGCAAACAATGCACTTTTACCAGATTATAAAATACCATTATGTTTTTAAGACACAACGTGAGCAACTCAGATTTGGCTCCATAGATAGCCCAGTTATGTTCCCAGCAGGAATCCAGAAGAACTGCATCCTATACAGTAAGGGCATATATACAACTGTAATTAGTGCCCCTGCAACTGTCCTAGGCTGAATTCATTTCAGACTCTTTTACTTGAGTCATTAATTATATTAACTGGTGAACGCACAGATCATTCTGCAATCCCAAACCACAGATTACTGAAGTGACTGCACACACAGCCAAGTTTTTATCCTAAATACTTGTCTCTCTTTTGATGGGCTATTGAGCATTTTAAAACTTGAACAGCGTATGAAACACAGGCACTGTTCAGCAGAAAGCCAAAATATCTACTGGGTACTCCTTTTACAGAGATAATCTTACAACAAGATATCTTTGTTTTCACACAGATTACCACATGGAGTATTTTTCAGTTTATGAGAGTCAAGCAATCACAGAAAGCACCACCAGCCAAACACCTGGATACCAGAGCCATACAGATGGGTTCTGTGAGAGCAAGTGATGTTACTAAGATGTGTTCTGGAAAATGCAGCGAAAAGCAGCATTTCAGAGCTGAGACACCTTCAGTCCCATGTTAGGAGAGTCCAGCAAGCCTACAGATTTAACTGAAGTAATTAAGGGCTGGAAGCAAACTACTTTTTCCTCCTTCTAGAGCTTCAAAGCATGCTGCAGTTTCAGATCTTGCTCATCTATTTAAAATGCATAAAGCAGATCATATATAAGCAGACCAATTCCATGTTCCCAGACCACTTAAAGAGCAAGTGTTTTGGATTTACCCATCCTGATGGATTTACTGCCTTTGAGAGTAGTACTGTCCACAGCCAACACCAATTCACAGCCAACACCAATTCACTCACCTTTTTATTTCCAGCCTTCATCCTATTTCACTTCCACTGAAAGTTCTGGCAGCTCATTTTTGTTTGACCTGGTCTATGCTGTCCTTCATCATTTTCCCCAGCAGTAGGAATTGAAAGGATTTCTGTTGTGTTCACTGTTGAAAACGCAACACAAATTCCCTGAAAAGATTGTGAGGCCTGACAAGTACTCTCAACAACAAAGTAGCTTGCTGCATCTGTCAGTGTCCAGCACTGTCTCACAAGGTTGTTTATTTAAAAAGAAGACAGCCACCATCACCAGTTGCCAGAGAATTTAAGGCAAGCTTTAATTTACTACAGTTTTTACTGACAGTGAAAAATGTTTTCAGCCAGGCACTTCACAGGTGGTCACTTCAAGTATCACAACCAGAATGCAAAAGAATGCATTCCAAGTTATTCTTTGTAGAGTACAGCACATTATACCAAGACTGAAAAAGAGAACTATCTTTTTAAATTTCTTACTTATTAATTGCATGTGCTAGTTTGACCTGACTTTTTTTTCCCTTGGCTGACACTTGTACAAGCATTTTTAGTCTAGACCTCCAAGATGCTACAGGGCTCCGACCCGACACAAAAGCAGATGTAAACATGTACTTACGCTGTATGGGACATGCCCGCTCCCAGAAACTAAAATCTGGTTTTGCAGAGATGCACCAGTGCCTAATCGAAACTGCAACGGGATGCTCAGAACCTCATCTAACTCAGTTTCCAGTACCAGAAACCTTCACCCATTCTGCCACACAACCAATGACATCTCAACTACTTGTGGCATGACAGGAAAAGTTCATTAGCTTCAGCTGAAGAAGTAAGCAACTCATCTGCTGCTGGGGAACTAAAGTCCTTTTTTATCTGGCAGCATTCTTTACAGGGACAAGATACCTAGAATATTAATACCAACAAAACTCTTTCCTGGACACACAGGTTTTCAAGATTTCCCATGTGTCACAATACTGTTCACCATTTTCAATTCTATACATTACTGCATGGTAACAATCTAGCATAATTGTGCTACTTAGACAAAATGCTGTTTACACAAAGTGGAAATGTAATCTACCTCTGAATGTTCAATGCCTTAAAGTGACCATGGTTGACTGGGATCTAACTTTGAGTATCTGGGTTTTAAAAAATTAAAAAAATTTTAATTTCAAACTTAATTAACATTAGAAGCTAAGTTTCACCATGTGAACAGAAAACTGGAAGGCACCAGTGATGCTGTTGAATACTGTTCCTCAAAAAAAGGACAGGAATTTATAACATAACCCTGACACAACCTGAACACTCAGAGTACCCTGGAAGTCCAAAAGCCATCAGGGAAGATGGTAGGAGAGACTAAGGACATCCCCAGTTTTTCCCAGGTTCCTGAACTGGCAACACACTTATTTTAACAAACCCCAAAAAACTTGGAATTAATGCTGAGAGATGAAACAACAGCCTATGCTATATTGCATGGCATGAAAATCCCACCTATTCTCCTTTACCTGACCTGCATGAAAAACATTTCCTGTCAGCTCTGGAAGCAGCCCCACCAGTTGAATGGTGAGTGTACCCACAGAGCAAGCCTGTCAGGTACCACTAGAAGCGGGAAGGATGCTTACCTCACATGCTGCTTTTAGCCGTGTTAGCTATTTGAAGTAAACCACAAACAAACAGCAAACATACGCAGTTTAGGAGCCACATGACCTCCAAAGGATAGGAAGAGGGTGCATGAATGATCAGCTCCTGCTAGCAAGACTAACTTACAGTAACTGTTTCTCTCTTGTCACTCTAGAGGCACCATAATTTCACTCCATTATTTCAAACTCATCACAGACCTCCAGGTGAGTTTACAAGTCACACAAACCTTGTCTTTTACCTCTATACTGCTACTTTTTCTTATTTTACGTTTAAAGAGAACATAAACACATTCCCTGTAACATGAAGCACTTTTACACTTGCTTTTCTATATTGCATCTTAACCCAAGGATATAGATTATCATCATTTTTCAGTGATGCAACTCCATTCCTGGAAACAGCTGCCTTAACATATTAAGCTTTCCTCTGCAATTTCTAATGGAAATGATGCTGCACCTTATAAACACCATCAGCCTGGCTACTCTGTGTCAAGTGCAACTCTTGCAGCAGAGTTAAATTCAACATTTAGCATCCAGTATTTAAATACAAAGACAGCAAATTTTTGTATTTGGCCTGTCCTGTATCAGAGCAAAAGAACTGCCTCCTCCCAAAAGCAAACATTTGACTACATCTACACAATGACACCATAACTTTACAATATACAGATGTGTTCTAAAACGGGTTCAACTGGTATGGCAAATCAAATCCTTGATATAAACAGCATCTGAAGTCAGATGAATAGGGATTTCTTGTTCTGTATTAGAAGCTAAGCAGAAGTATTAATCATTCCTTGTGTCGCCCTTTCCCATCCTGAAGTTAAGAAGAAATGTAGTGGTAAACCATCCGTGGCAAAATACCTTGGTTATGATGATTATGCTTTTACGATGATTAAAACCTGGCATTAACTAAGATAGTTGTCAAATACAGCCTAAAGCAAACACAGAAGCCCTAACTAATACGCTGGTTTCAGACACAAGTTTGTAATTTTAGCTAGTTTATAATCTCTATCTGAATACCCACTCCAATGTGTAAACCAGATCCAGATTCAAACTCTAGGAAACATAATCTAAGGGTGTTGTCCAAGCCTTATTTCTAAGTACAGATTTAATACTTGGACAGTACCTTCCAAACAAGGATTAAGAATTTTGCAAAGGAAGACAGTATGACTGTAAAATGCTGCCTTGGCTTCCCCAGCTCAGGAAACACAGATACCACACCCAAAATCTTGTTCAGGCCCTTTTTCTATCACCACTTCTGCTTTTTCTCTTCTCTTTTCCATATAAAATTCAGGATTATATTTTAATCTTTTTTCCTAAACAAGAATCACGCAATATAAGAACTCTTCGTCCACCCAAATTATTAAGTTCAAAACACAGTGCTATAGTTCCAAGACAAATGGAAAAACAATCAAAGACAAATATAAGAAGTTGATGTTTCCTTGTGCTTTATTTGTCAGTTGCAAAGAATCTTCCATCCCAAATATGTGCCTGTAAATATCATCTTTTTAAATGGATCTTGGAGTTATCACATGTCAGCCTATCACAAAAACATACAGATTCTTAACACATTAGTTGCAAAGGAATGCTGTGCTCCAATCGCTCTTACCACACAAAATTATTTTAAGGAACATTAGCTCTTTACTGGGAAAATTTACTTCAGCCTCAGGGAATTGTAAGCCCTTCATGAACAGTTACATAGTTCTTCCCTTTGTATTTTATTTACAAACAGAAGTATCTATCCCAACAGTTATATGATGAACACGTGCATCTACATGTACCTGCAACCCCAGTGGCAGAAGAAAAATAATTCAAGACAACTTCTGTGAACCAGACAGGAAACCCCACACTTCAGCCTCTTCAAGTCGGTGAGAGAGAAGTGTCTTATGGTTTTGCAAAAAGCATTTTAAGCCTTAAAAGTTTAACCACTTTTCAAAGCTTTTCAAGCAGACTTTAAATCCTCCATACATGAAAGACAAGCCATTAAACTATATATGAAGAGAGCTAGCAGCATAACATATCTCCTGAAAGAACAATAAACTTCCATGTAAGACAGACTCTTCAGTGTGTGGGAGGGATGAAGCATGCTTGACATTAGCTTAGAGAAATATGCAAACTCTTTACACTCCTGAATGCAAGCAATTTAAAAGCCTGCAAACTATCCCCCAGGCAGCCATCTCAAATAGTTAAGTACTAAAATGAAACTAAAACGAAACTAAAACAAGCACAGGAGCATAGACTTTCATACTGATTGGCTACATTACACGATACAGGTTGCTGGCTTTGGCTTATATTTAGTTATATTAACACTAGTATGATCATTCTTGTGAATTTAATTTCAAAATTCTTTTTAGAACAAGTTCATATTTTAATTACTTAACTCATCAATTTTTTTCCCTTTTAATTTCATTGCCCAGAACCTGATCACACTGCTGAAAGAGACATATGGCATTACGTGAAAAAATTACAGTCAGACAAATGCCTGCAGGGGAATAATTCATCTCTACCAGCACTGATACCACACTGCCTGCCCCCACATTACTACAGATGGAATCTCAGGAGTAGAACAGAGCATGCCGCTCCTCCCAGGACTGTCCTTTGGCTGCTAGGGAGTAGAGTTATCCCTCCCCACTGAGCCCTCTTCTCCTCAGTGAAGAATGCAGGGAAGATAGGGGAAAGAGCTTCCTTGACCCCTTTCTCCAGCAGCCTTCACCCTCCTACACACACATATCTGCACCCACCTCCAAATTACACATACATCCAAGAATCTCTAAGCTGGAGGGGAAAAAAATCTGTAGGATAAAAGGCACTGAAAAGCAGCAACATTTTCCTCCACATTTTTGCATCTGTGAAGAGAAGCCGAAAGCTGGAGTGACTGCTCTCCATTTCTCAGCCTCTGGAGACTGAAAGGAAAAGGTAAAAAGGATCAAAATGCCAATCTTCATCTTAGATGCAAGAATTATAGTTGCCTGAATTGTTTGTTGTTCATAATTCTCCAACACCCACTCTTTGCTAGTGACAGTCCAAACACACCGAAGAAGACATTGTTCATACCCTGAGGAGCTTGCCAATTAAATCAAAGAAATTTAAATATAATGAAAGCATTCATTTAGATACAAGTGGAAGGTTTAAACTTACACAGAAGGTTATAATTTATGAAGGACTTACAGGTATGCTTAGTGTTTGCACACAAGACAGCTTCAGCCAACTCTGGCACATCTACATCTTGCTTTTCTCTAAAAGGAAGAAAGTGGTGCACAATCTCAGGCATTACCTGCTTTTGCCCTCAAAACATTTACATATTCGTCAGCAAAAGACTGTGAAATATTCTGCTCCTCATTAATCAATATTCCTGTAGTGAAACAAGGATTAAATGTCCTCTTTCAAGCTTTTTAGGTACTACATTTGAAAGTTTCAAGAGGAGAAACAAGAAACTGTTGCAGGGAAGTAGCACTAACTTAAGTAACAACATATCTGTTAATGAGTTGGAGCAGGGGGATGTGAACCTTAATGAAACTCCCTTATATACAAAAACTGCCTCTAAGACGGTCATCAAATAGCCCAGGGCTTGAAATACCACTGTATAAAGTGAAAAAGCACCTTTACCTTTGTATTGGTGTAAAATAAATTCTAATATGGTGACGCTATATTTGAGACTAAAAATGTACAACCAAATATGAAATTTGTGAGAAATCTTATTTAGTTCACAGCAATATACTGTTGCTCTTCATCATCACCTGAAGAACACAGCATGCTTTAAAAGGTTAGAGAAACAACTTTTTGTAGGCCAGTACTTATTTAGTATCCTTCCAGTTAAAACCAGAAGTGACTACGGTTGGCAGTATATAAAGATTCAATCAGAAGTTCTAATTGCTCTTAAGAAAAAAATCCTGCAGACTTCTTCACGTATTGCGCTGATAGAATTCTCTCTCATCAGGTTCAAGTGACACTCTGCAAACTAAAGTATAGCAGAGGAAATGAGTTATCTGATCAGCACGTTACACCCATGGGCTCAGAGTCTGCGGTTAATAAACTGCTCTCTACAGTGAAGAGAAAAAAAGGAAGAAGAAAAAGAACCAGTGCTTGCTCTGATCACAATCCTGAAAGCAGCTCTGGAAGACTATTCATTCAAACCCTACCAAAGCCAGACTGAAATAAGAACTGCATCCATTTTTTACTTCTTTAACCCCAGAATCAGGACCTTCCTGGAACATGTTGTTAGTACCTCACAGATCACAATCAAGCCTCATACAAGGAATTGTGCATTTCTAATTCCTGAACTTCATTCAAGCAGTTCTTAACTTCACCAATATACAGTTAACTGGTTTTCACATATTTTCCTTGAAACCTGAATGAAAAGAAGACCCTTTAAAGAAAAATGATTTAGAGATCATGCATCACAAAGATTTATTATCATTCTGGCACAGGCAAGGTAAACTACAGGAGTTATTCATGCAATTGAAGACGACCTTTTAAACACCTCTGCAAATCAGGTACCTAGCCCTAGAGCTATAGAAGGCTTCCTAGCAATAAAGAGGAAATAAAGACAAAGCAATCAAATTTCAACCCCTGTTTAAACAATTATTCTTTGCTTGATCAGAAAATCAACTGCTATTTCAAAGGGGTTTTCAAGTAAAACTTGGAATAGTAAGGAACTAAAACACTCCTACACCCAAACCTCAACATTCAGCAGTCAAATTCCCTGATCTACCTGCACACTCCATGAAGGTTTTTTGTTGCCTTTCGTATGTGTTATAATAAAAGAAAACAAAGGCGCAGCAAACAACACTCTCTTAACCACACAAACTGAAACCAATCTGAGTCATCTTCTGAGGAAACCATGGACAGAAAGGCTGAAGACCTTAAGTCTTTCTGCTACTAGCTGCTCTATTTGCATTGCCTTTTGTGTTTGGCCTCTGCAATCCTGTTTTAATAAAATCAATATAGGACATACAGTTTAGAAAATCAGTTAAATTACCAACTTCATCTTTGCACATTTAATCAAAATCTAAAATTCATACATATGTGTGTGTGTGTGCACATACTGTATATGTATATATTTATAGATACATAGATAAATATGTACTCTTCACATAGATTACACTAGCACTAGTATTTGGGACATGTCTTGTGGAGGAGTTCAGAAATATCAACTTTCCAGAAATTCATTTTACTTTTCATGATGGAAATGCGTGGATAGATAAAAGAAAAAGGAAAGGAAGAAAAATAAAGAAATAAATAAGGTGCAGACTGCTATGTTTACCCAAATTCTAGGCTCAAGCATACCACATAGCATGAGGTGCAGTATAATTTTCAAGAGACAAGAGTCTGTCAGGAGAAAAGTAAAGTTGCTGTAGGTGCAGCTATCATACAAGCTTGAACCAATAGCATCATGTAAAACTGTGTACTCAGAAGAACTGTAACACTGCATTACTCCTGATGCCTAGAAAGACTGATTCAACCCAAATACAAAAAAATTGCATCTTTTACCATAAATCTAAAAAACAATGCTCATCCTTAAACTAACACAACAGTTTCAACAACATTACTACCTGTTATCAAGTTGTCTTCTGGGTCTGCAAGTAAAAACTTAACACAGAGGGCCAGCTGGTAATGTTAAAATGGGCACCCATTTTTGCTATTTCTTTTTTTTTTTTCTTGTTCATTAAGAAGTGACATAGGAAAGAGTTACACAAATCCGCAACTGCCTAGGAGGCAATGTAAAACCTTTTACTATAAAGTGCTACTGACACTGCAAGCCAATTTCACCATTAGCAAATACTGGGCTGTTAGAACAGTTTAGCATTGATATCCCAGTCAGTGAGCAAACTCTGGTGAACATAAGTTAACTAATCTCAAAGTTTTTCAAGCATTGGATTATGAATTTTCCCAATAAAGAGTTGTCACACTAACTAGTTACTATGTTTGAATATATCATGTTAATCAGTGCTTACCATTCTGACCATGCTGCCACGGACTGGAAGTTATGTCATAGGCTACAATTTTTTTCTCCTCTTTGGAATATATGTCTCAACTGTCTAACTAAATACAGCTGAAATGCAACTTTCAGGGTTAAGCCTTTCATGTAGTCTAATATCAAAAGCATCAATTATTCTGAAAATACCAACTAAATTCTGTATTGTTGAGAGACCCATATCCTGTTTTGTGCTCAGGATAGACACTAAGCCCCTCTAATAAGGTTATATTAAAAAATTAATATCTACTAAGTGAAGAATAAACAAAGCTTGACAGAAACAGTAAAAAATGTTACAATTCATGCTATTAGTTCAATTGAGTGTTCAATTGTAAGAATATTCATGTAAAGAGTACCCTTTATTCTCTCCCGCTCAAAAATAAGAGTTAAAAGATCACTATTCTAGAAATGCTGTTGTACACTCTTGTAGTTTAAAACAGAGAAAGAGAAGCCCAAAAGGATGATCTAGCCAGTCAGTAATAAAGTATTAAGAAATAAATATTCAAGTATGCAAGCTACTCTTAAATGACAAAAACACAGATACACAATGAGAAAACAAAATTTTGATCCAGCTATAACTAGACATGCTATCACAGCTCAACCTGAAACCAATTCAGGAGCTACCTATAATACATGAATAGGTAAATTTATTTTAACCTACATGAAACCTCTTAGGTGTTTACTGAATAGAAACCAATTTTGGAAATAATTAGTGGCATGATTTAAGTACACATTTTATTATACTTATAAACCTTGCTGCATTTCAGGTGTGTATGATCCTTTATAGCCAGAAGAGCCCTAGGACTTTGTCAGATGCAAAAAATAAACATTCCTTGTGAGCTATGCTGTAATTAAGCAATTACCTAAAAATACTTTCCCAAAAGCATAATAATTTAAACAGCAAAATTTCTTAACATGTCACACTGTTACAGGCTTATAGTGTCACCATAAAAGCATCATCTTATTCATAGCTACATATGCAGTAGGTAGGCTACCTCAAGTGTTATTTGTTAGAACAGTAACACACTGGCACGAGGAAATTAAAATGAAGGAGAAAGCACACTACAGCAAAGCCTGAAAAAAAAAACCTTAAAGATGCATGGGTCACATTAAGGTCTTCCTTTCCTCTAAGTCAGCTTCTCCTGCTGCTCACTCATGCAGGGAGATCATAATTTTGTGGCTGTGATATTTCCACGGCAACACTGGTGACAGTGATGTCACAAATTCAGCCCTGACATAGCTTCAGGATCAAGTACAAGGAGCAGATGGGATGCGAGGCAGAAAGCCCATATTTAAACACAAATCTCTTTCATAAGAAAGAGGCATGAGCAAAGAAACAGGTGAATGGATCACGTTTTCAAGTATGATATATTCAAAAGATTATCCTAGCATGAAAATCTATTTAAAGGCAAGACCTACAATACAGGGTAACTGTCAAATTTGTTAAGCCTTATAATAACCCAACCTTGAAAGCTCCCTGTTTAGCATGGCAAGCCTTGCGCTCCATTTCTGAAGTGGTGGTGAAGACAATACACTTTTGTCCTTTGTGAATTTCCTTTAAATAACTTTAACATTCAGATATACTAATTTGATACAACACCGTGCTCATAATAACGTATGTAAATATGATGTCAAGCCCTCATCAGAGTGAGTTTGTTAACTGAGTTAGATATAATATGAAAGAAATTAAAACAAATCCCAGATGGGTCATCAAGTACAACAGGAATATTCAGCCAGCACAATCTGATTGTCAAAAGGGGATTGCACTTTTGGGCTGATCTGTGGACTCATGTAAGAATCTAACAGTCTCCAGAAACCCCTCACTAGTTGACATACCACAGACTCCAACACTTCCAGCGCCAGACCTCCTTTCTGTCTTTGGCCTCTCGGACAAACAGCAATTGAACCCACAATGGGGTAGAAGGGATGATAACAAAAAGCAGAATAGAAGAGGGAACAGCCTCAATACAGTCTTCATGTTAACTAAGGCCACAGTTCAAGGATGTACATAGATTTCTTAAAGACACTACTTTCCACAGAGAACAGCTGATGAACAGCACAAAACACCCACCAAGAGAGGCAGGGGAAATGACTACAAGCACAGTTCAGGCACAGGCAGTCATTCACAGTGCTGTAGGTAACAAGAAGTGGTTTCTCATGGCAGCAGGCGCAGAAAGATGCAAAGCAAAAATTGGAAGCCAAAAGGGAGATAAAACCAAAAAGCACAAATTTTTCAAGATGAAGACCTTAAAGGATTATCAACAGTCTAGCTCTCAGGAATGAAAGAAAATGGGAATAAAATCTTCAGGTTGATGCTAGGCTTAAGCCAAGATGTGAATAAGCCCCCAGGAAGGGATGTCAGGTGGAGGTAGAGAATAAATGCACAATGCAAGAAGGAGCAGATCAGAAGTCAAGTAGCTAAGAAGGGTTCACAGACAGCATCTGTGAAATTACTAAGGCAAAAACTGCAAAGGAACAGAAGGTAAAATGTGCCATGATGCAAACCACAACAAAGATCAGAGTTAGGAAAGCCCATCTGATTCCCCAAACTATGTCTATACTAACAGCAAACCAAAAAAAAGCAGGCAATGAAACAAAGGACACTAGCTGATCACAAATAAAGTGAAAATACCCAAGGGCTGCACGAGGACCAAGATGTTATTCCACAGCTAAATGAACCATCTTATGAAGAGGAGGATGAAAAAAAAGGCAGCCTTTTGAGACTGTCAGGAAGAGACCTAAAGAACTACCATTTTCTGGCTTTAACAAAACAGGTTTTGTAGATGCATTAGTCATGTACCCATGACACCACTAACAGATCTGGTGGATGAAATTAAAAAAGACAAAAAGGCATAGTTTGGGGCTATAAACTTCTACAGGCTTCTGACGTGTTACAGTGATAAACTCTGTAAACAGCATTCACCAGCACAGAAGGATAAGAAATATATTGATTTGTAAGATGTAGTTTATTTTTTATAAAATTGTGATTAAGATAGAGCTGTCGCACACTCACACAACTACAACACAACCCCAACAAGACTTCTCTCCCTGTGTTTTTCTAAGGCCAACAACCTCAGATGAGAACACGAACCGAGTTCCCCCAATGGACTTTCTAGAGGTCACTTTAATTTCAGCACTGAAAATACCATCTTCTTTTTACCCATGAGGAAAAAGGCTTCTCTCAGATAACTCTTGCATTGCTACATCTCTTTTACTATGTGTTTATAGAGACATGAAACTGACAGCTAATATAAGCTCAAGTCAGCACTCATTGCTGTTTATATAATGTATCAAACCAAAGCAGCTGCCAAACATGAGCTAGAAAGACTGTTGTTCAGAAAAAGATTTACTTTCTCCCTATCGAACAGATTAAAATTAACATTCCACTGATAGAACTCAATTGTTCTGTTAAAATCAAATCTTATGTAAAAGTAACATTTCAAGACTTCAGAACTGTAGAAGATGCATTTCAAGTCCAAGCTTTGCAAGTATTTCTCTCAGAACAAAAATATTTTTACAATAGCCAAAATGAAAATGGCTTATAACAATAAAAACCCACAACAACTATAATTTAACACATTAATAGATTCTAAAAGGCAATAAAATAACCACAGTTGCTTTCCCATAAAATCCCAACCCAAGAGCAATTCAAAACATAAGATGACACTAGATCAGGATCCATTTTTTTTCCCCATCTCTTTTCCATAAATAAGCATCAATAGGCAGGGTATATTACCTTCATTTTCAGATGCCTGGCATTTTACTTTCAGTACCAAATCAAAGGTACGTTCTGGATTTTCCCTAGAAGAAGCAAACAATTAATTGATTAATCACATATATGTTTCAGATTGTATTTCTACTGTGTTATATCTTTTCCATACTATTTGTGCAGAATAGCATTAAAATGCATTAAAATTTCATTAAAATAAAATTAGAAATATTAGTTCTAAGGAAAAATAAAGTAACACTTGCCTGTACAGCCTTAAGAAAAAGAATAAGGAAGATAAACAAGCTAAACTGTTTAATTTATTTAAGTGATACTATCACTGCATTATACATCAAATAGCTTTTAAGTCACTCCATCATACCATGGATAACAGTCAGGAAAAAATCCTACTAAAATCCTTACCAATCAATCTGAAACATATTAATGGAGTCAAGGGCAGCCTTTTCTAGAGATACATTTTATTTTTACTTAATAGAAATAGCTCATCATTAGACTTCCACTGTAATTGCACAAATTCAGTCACTATCCTTTAAATGCATATGACTACCTCCATAAGGCTGAGAATCACTGAGCTGCTTCTTTCACAAGACACTGATCTTTAACTTTAAATTTAAGGGCTGAATCTGAGGCATGATTCAGTGAATGAGAAAACATTAATGCAATAATTAGGGATGGACACAACCCTGAGCTGGCCAAGAGGATGGAGCCTCCATATCTGCAGCAGCCATCATGGCCAGTGTGAAGGCCAATGCGTCTTTCACCTGCACAGTAAATACACACCTGTTAATAACAAACTGCATAGGCCAACAGCAATTTACACTCAACCTCATCCCAAACTAAATATTTATTGAAACAGTTCTAAATGCTATTACTCTACCACCCACCTCTCCCTACTTACCAAGCACACTGCTATTTATATTAAAAACAAGTGGTATAACCGCACCCATATCAATTATCTATTTAACCACATAAAAGGTTCACGCTTGAACTCCCTTCTTGGGTAACACTCCCTCTGAAGAGAGCTGGAGTTTTAGGTAAATGAGAAAATCCAAGACTTGGTTCCAGGTTTCTAGAATACTTCAAATACAGCAGGCAGCAAATTAACACCCTGTTGTTTCTTTAAAGAAAGTATTGAATAAAATCCAAAGGTGGAGCTGGCTGAAATTTCAGCTGTCACAAATTAACTGATTCAGTAAATGCTTTCACAGACCATCATCAACTGAGATACACAATTATAGTCTAATTCAGGTTATGGAGACATAACCTGCCTGTATCGCAATCTTTCTTTGCATCACATTTTAAAGCATTTAGTTGGGAAAACCCTTTATCTACTGATCCTGTATGTAGGAGATCAAATTCTGCTCTGAATTACAACAGCCTAAATCTAGGATATTGGGGATTTACTCTGCTATTAAAGTCCAGCCATTGTTCCTCTGGCTGGCAAGCAGGGCCGGAATGAAACTGATAAGGGTTGGCTTCATTGAGCCACCTAGAAAAGCGAACCACAGAAAACCTTCCTTTAAAAGCAGTAACATCTCATCATGACATCACTCTAGCTCTGGCACTGGGTTTATATTCCCAGGCCATTTCCCCTTTCGTTTTCTCCCTAAACCCACCCCACAATGCTGGGGTTTTTAACGTGTACAAATAAGTGTTACAAACACTGGATGAGTGCTTCTAGCTCAAATCCAAGCTGAACTACCCTGATGAAAAAGGCTCTTTGAAGTAACACTGCCTTCTGTCTTTCACTATACCACTCGAAATCTGCTTTTGCAGAAAAATGCTTCTAAGTTTACTCCTCACATCCCACTATGCTTATAAGTGTCAAAAATGTGTCAAACTAATCTGAGCATTGTCAGACTGTCTCTCATTTCCTTTACAGCTACCGGGCAGCAGCCTGCTCATTCATCCTGTATTTACACGGACACTTTTTTGTCAATTTCCAAAACCCATCTTTAACATCTTGTCGATTTCCAATGTCAGCAAGGCCAGTGGCCGCTCCTGAAGGGCAAGGCTGGATAGCAGTGCTTGCAAACACCTAAAGACCTTCATTTGCACCTGCCTTACAATAACGGCAAGAAGGTTTGTAGCTGCTAGAGAGATTCACATTACCAACCTTAGCCCGCCAAGCCCTGCAGGCAAGGTCACTGCCCAGGCCTGAGGAAGCTCCGGCAACCCAAGCAAGGCTCCGAGCCCGCGCCAGGTGGGCGCCTCAGGAACCAGCTACCACCATTTAATGATCCCCTTCCCCGGCCACAGACCTTCAGAGCACACCCGGCTCCGCCCGGCCCCGCACCTCTGACAGGCACGGCATGGCACGGCACGGCACAGCACGGCGAGGCCGGCGGCTGCAGGACCGCAGTCCCCCCGCAGCAGCGGGCGGGCAATGCCAGGGCAGGGACGCTGCGGCTGCAAGACACAGCCAAGGGCGGCGGAGAGGCCGGGGGCTGGAGCCGCATCCTCCTCCTGCTCCTGCTCCGGGCCAGCCCGAGGGACGCCGCCCCGCTCCCCATGAGCCACGGGTCCCGCCTCGCCCCGGCCCCGCTGCCTCCCGCCCGCCCCGCTGTCACTCAGCGGCCGCGGCGCGCCCGGCCCCTCACACGCTCCCGCCGGGTGCGCTCCCCCTTCTCCCCTCCCTCCATGCCCGCCCGCCTGCCGCCTGGCGGGCCCGGCAGGCCGGGGCGGCTGCGAGGCCTACTCGCCGCCTGCCGCCGCAGAGCTCAGCTCGGCCCGGCGCGCCTGACAGCCCCGCCGCGACCCCTTGCCGGTCGCCTCCCCACACACACTCACTTGAACCTGCTGTCCATGGTCACATCGCGGGCCCCCGCGGCTGCTCCAGCGCCCCGCCACGAGAAGCGCCCCGCCCGGCAGGGGCGAGCGGGCGGCGCCGGCCCCTCTGCCGTGGGTGTCGGGGGCGGCTCAGCGAGGCGGCGGCGGGCGGCAGCCCATGGCTGCTCCGCTCCGCTCCCCCGGCTCGGGCCGCGACTGCAGCGGAGCGGCGGCACCGCCTCCTCCCCCTGTCTCTCAGTTCCTGTTGCAGTCGCTCCGGCACCTTCTGGGAAGCAGGAAGCTCCGAGGCGGCCCGGGGAGCCGCCGGGGCCGGTGTCACCTGAGCCCGGCGGGGGGGGGCCAGGGAGCCTGCCCCCGTCAGGGACAGGCGGACGGTATCCCCTGCCCGTCGAGGCAGGTGCGCGGGCCCTGGAGCGTCAGGCCCGGTCCGCGGTGGCCGCAACACCCCGGACGGGTGCCGGTGCGGACCCGGGCGGAGGCCCTCGGAGGTGGGGTAGGGAGCGCATAGGTACGGCAGCAGCGCAGCCGGCACGTTCCACCGTTTGGACGCCATCACCCGCTGCAAAGTAACGCCTCAGATGAGCCCGGAGAGCGTGTTGGCTTGCGCATCTTAGCATCCCTTCTACATTCTTCGTGCACAGCGGGAATGTGGAGCCTTTCATGCTAAAGGTCATAAATGTTAATTTAACCTGCGGTGATCTGTTTTGCTTCTTATTTTTACCGAATGCTAAACAAACAGTCTTCCGAACTGCGCAAGAGGTGGTGCGGCGGGGGAAGGCGCTGAAGTAAACGCACCATCCCATAAACACACATTAAAAAGCTTTATACCCTCGAGTGTTTCCAGTGAGTTTGGAAAGGAAGGGAAAAGAACGCTGTCCTTGAGAGGCTTCCAAGTCTCATTCATCTGAGAGGCACTAAACAGCCAAATTCCCACCTACACCAAGTTTTCCTCACCCAGTGTAGTATCACTGCAATGAAAAAATGCACTAAATGGATTCTGTGGTACCGGGCCAGAGAAAAAGCGTCATTCTGTTCACTCTTCCTCAGAAATTAATCCTATCAATAGTTGAAGAAAAAATCAAACCAATTATATGTTAAACACATAAAACAGCATTAGTGCATTACCAAGGATGAAGAAAATCAAATATTCAAAAGTCAGGAAATTACAAATACTAACTGTTCCAAAGCAATACTGTTTTGGCTTCATTACACACCCTGCACACCTCACAGGGTATAGATTAAACCATAATAAAACGTATAGATGTGCAGTGAAAACTACTGAATGTTGCAGCAGAAACCTTAGCTTTGGGATTTTCCTGGGTTTCAAGTACTTACTTTCCCAGCCTTCATTTTGCAACAGTTCTTGGCTGTGTTTTAACAGCCAGCATTTGCAACTCCTGCTGAAGTAAATGAAACTGTTTGGGCGTTTGTATCCTTAACACATAGCCACATGCTTCATATAGCTCAGGGAGGGATATAGAAAAAACATCAAATGTATATTATTGTATACCATGAGAGGCCCCTGAAGAAGGCAGCTTTAACTTGCTCACTGTTAAATTCTCTAATAGGATCAGCCTGAACTAAAGGGCCAGGAGAGATGGGGGAGCAATGGGGAGAGTCAGGCAGGGACCTTCCTGCAGCAGCCCAAAGCTGCTCAGCCGCAGCCCCAAGACAGGCTGTGTCCTGCACCCAAGGATGCTGCAGAACCAAAAGGGCTTCAGCAGCAGGAAGTGAAGCTGAGTGCACCAGAAAGCATACATGGGGAAGGAAACAACTGCAATCTTGTCTGTACATTTGTCTTTCTACCTCTCTTTGCCCTCCGTGTCTCTCCCAGCATGTTCTGCAAAGCACACAGAACTTGGAACTCTGCTGCAAAAAAAAAAAAACCA
>NDXB01004879.1:33294-78965 GCA_002631895.1 Agapornis roseicollis | reverse complement strand
TAAAAAAAAAAAAAAAAAATGCCAATAATTTAGCAAGACTGAATTTAGATTGGGTGATTATCCAGATATTGAGACGTTTTAAGTGTGGGGAAAAAATCCATTTGAAGCATACCAGAAAAAGAAAAAACTCGCTATGCTTCAGGATTTCAGTAAATCTGTGTTTTGGATTACACTGACTTTTATAAGCCTACTGTGTGTTTGCGTCTCTCTTCTCTTAAGCTGCTGATGCTTGCCACTTCTACAGACAGGAGAGTGGTCTGGTGGCCCTCCAGGCTGATCTACTGTGCCATTCCAGCCAGCCTCTTGGCATGGTGTCTGTCTTGGCAGACAGGACCATAAGGTCATTTGGAACTTATTTTATTATAATTGGGGAAAAATTGGGTAGGGTTTCTTTCCCACAGTAAATGCATGCCTTGTCACTAGAGTAGATTGACTGGACACAATGACTAAACCTGGAAGAGCAGGAAGAATAGAGAAAGTTCACATTTAAAATAGAAGGCATATGAGAGAAAACCCTGTTGAGATGAGGCTCACATCTCTCAGAGCTATTATCTCAGACTTTGTGAAAGCTTAAACAGACATCTGTGCCCAGGTTGCTCTCAGTTCATGCTTTCAAGATAGTTTAGCAACCACAGCAGCTCTTAATGAAAGACAATGTTTTAGGAAAGGCGCTGATGTTCAGAAGCACCCTTTGCTGACAACTTGTTTTCAGCGCTTCCCTAAGTAAGGGTTGAGGTAGAAGGAGAAACTGAAAGAAAAACCTAATAGATAATGCAAGCATGGATTATGTTAGCATATTCTGAAGCCATGCAGCAAATGGTATTTGGGCTTTTCAGAGTCAGACATTCTACCAGGTAACCCAGAAGAGACAAATATTCTTCTTAATGCTTTGCATAACATGAAAATGGCTGACCTCTGCCTAAATTCTCTCTAAAAGGTTAGCATAGGGACTGATATATGAGGATTTGCAGGAGGTGGGGGTGATGAACATTTATTTCATCAATATGAGCAACTGTAAGACAGGTACCTTAAAGGTGAAGTTTCCTACTCAGTCTTTGTTCTAGTTTGGCAGTAGTGAGTACTCACTAGTCAACTTTGCAGCACTGTAATAACACGAAGGAGCCTTAAAACTGATACAGGTATTTACAGACACTCTTCAGCTCTTACGTGCTGTCAGCAAAAGATGTAAACTGAATTGGACCCACAAGTCCCAATTTTCTCCCAAACTGATTAACGCTTAGCAGTAAGAGGTTGGGTGAAAAATATCCAAAAACCTACTTGATCTGAATCAGAGGAGGATGGAAGTGGCATAAGGGCAGCTCCATCTCCAAGGATCAACATAACAAAATGAGTAGCATACTTTCTAGTTTACAACTAAATTCAATATGGAAACAACAGGAGATGTAGGTTGAAAAACACCAAGTAAAGTCCAAAAACAAGCATCCACATCCTTTCTACTATGGAACAATCTGCCATTCTCTGCCAAATCAAAACCATGTGGGTTTGGGTCTATAAAAGTGATGCAGAGCAGGGCTAGGAACTCAAAAAGGGATATGAGAAACAGACAAGAATTGGCCACACATCATGTTGCTTGGAAATGGTGAAGCAAGGGAGAGAAGTTCCGTGAGAATCTAATTACGTTTGTAAAGTTGAAACTATTATGTACACACATATTTTTCTGGGGGCAAGGAGAAGGTAAAAGGGACAGAGAGAAGGGAAAAACACAAAGCCTCAGAAGACAAGTATTCTGTTTAGCGTTTAGCATGGGGGAACGTGAATCCTCCCAATGCAAACTGAAAGCGCACATGCTTCGTGTGAAGAGATTCATAGGGAGTGCAGGAAATGGAGTTTACTCCCAACTAACTCCAGCAAGGCTTTATTTTTTAGTTTGCTTCCCAGTTCTGAAGTAGAAGAAAGCTCTCATAATCTTTGTAAGGTGGAGCACACGTATTATGAATTAAGGGATCTTAAGGATTACTGAATTTCTCCGTGGTCAGGTACCTTTCATTTAATAGTTAAAGGTACTACTAATAAAAGTAGTCTTACTCTTAGCTGAAACCCATAAAGGGTTCCTTCAGAACACTGTTGGAAGAGCTTGCTGAAAAAGATGTTCTCCCCTGGGAACACCAACAGCTTTGTCAAAACCCAAAAAACACGCAATTTCCCATTGTAGTTACAGCAAAGTATTCCTTGGAACACATTCATATGATCAGCAATTTATACTTTGTACTGAGAATTACTTCTTCATTCACCCCTGAGCCTCTTTGTACTAGGATCACTTTTAGTCTTTGTTCCTTCAAACAAGTTGCAGTTGCTTTATGTTATCTCAACAGCTATCACTATATCTTGTAACAACATAGTCACCTTGTCAGACCTCACGGACTTGGAAAGCATCTCTTCGAATGAAATGCTGATCTCACTGAGAGTTTGCTGTTCATTTTAATGGTATTGGAGGATATGTTTTTATTAGCTTGTTTGAATCCTACACATACTTATCCCAAATTGTAACTGAGTGATAATCTCCCTATGCAGAGTTCTTCAAACCCCCAAGTTCACAAACACCAGTTTCTCCATGAAGCTTCTTAGCCATAATACTGTCATGAAACAATATTTAAAAGAGAAAATACTTACTTTTAAGAAACACCAGATACCTACATTAGGTCATTTCATAATCCAGCTTTAAAGATAGTCACTGATTTAAAATAGATTTCTTGCAAGAAGCCTATGAACTTTATTAACTAAATATGAATAGTAAATGCATGTCAACAGATATTCTACATTTTTATTGACTTCTTGCATGATCCATCCAAACACCTTTTTTCATCTTTCTATGTTAATTCGTTCAAAAAAATCACAGTAAATAGCTTATGTTTTCCTGCTTAAGAACAGATAAGGATTTAAGGAAAACATGAGCAAAGGTGGCACCTGGAGAAGGTATAGACATGGCTGGGTGGGACTTTTGCATGAAGATTATGCTATGCTATCCTTAAAGTTCAGGGATGCAACATTCTGATAACTGTCATTGTCCCTTCAGCCATGCTGTGTGCAAAGGCTATTCTGTGCAAACATGCACGCACAGGTAAACACACTCATTAATTAATCAGTAAACTCCTGGGGAGAGAGCCTTGCTTGGATAGGAATGAAGATTCTCAGGCTTTCTAATCAATGTGTCCTACCAAGAGCACTGAGAAAGCAGGTCTTCTTAATCAGGTCAGTTTTAACTGCAAGTTCAACAAAGGAGCTGAAGGAACTTTTATGGATATAAGTTCAGGCTACAGAGCTGTAAGAGCTAGAAGTTTAAATGATTACATGGCTGTATTAGCTCAGCATTTGGTTTACTGGTAGCATTTGCTAAACCTCACAGTTTGATCCATAATACCTTTTGTTAGTTAGATTTACACCATAATCTACTGAAGATGTGAAGTACATAGCTAGTAAATATTTACAAGCCTTTGCAAAGTTTAACCAGATATTTGCTTTACTTACGCAGTACTAATGTCTTACCAGTGGCTTGGATGTAAATTAATTTAGAAAGAAAAGATAAATAATAGTATCATGCATACTAACCTCAATTCATAGACATTCTAGAAAATTATTTGTGTGGCTTTTTGATTTATTCAGACATGACAGCTGGCAGAATCTAACAGCAGAATAAACCACTTTTCAGCTCTGCTGCCCAAATCCAGCCTTCAGCCTGCAAATACCAAGTGCTTTCCAGCGGATGTTGATTATTCATAGGAGTGTTTGAAAACAAGCAGTGGTCTTTGCCCAGTTTCAGTTTAGATGCGAGTCAGACACCTTGCAACCAGCCTCCCTGTTAGGAAGTTCAAAGAAAGAAGACTGAAGAAACTGTGCTTGACTTTGCATAAAAGAAAATCCCTCCAAGAAACATTTGGGAAACACTGATGGCAGCACTGAGGGAATACACACAATTCTTTCCCACAGTGAGTGATTATTGTGGAGAGTTTTTCAGCCCCACAGATAGTTTTCATAAGGATGAATTTTTTAGTGAAGCAGCAGGGTCAGGAAGCATCTTTCAATATGCATGTATTCGGTGGAAGGAAATCACTCATTCAAGTCATTTGCAAGTAAAAGTTTCTTACCAGATTGAATGCTTTCTTGCTGTATAAATTCAGGTCACCTGCTTAGGCAAAGGTATACTCCTCACATTTCTCAAATGTATATTTTAAGTGCTATAGGTTGTAGGCTACCTGATGAACCTGGTACTCATTAAAACTGCCACAGAGCAAGTGGGGGGGGAGGGGGGTTGCCCTTATTTGAAAGTTCTGTTTTAAAAAGTTCTATTCAGAGCAGGAAGAAACTGGTTTTTGCTATCAACCATCAAAATTTCATACTGTTGTCATCTTCTGAGTGTGGGCTTGCAGTGAGGCTAAACATACATAAAATTAGGAGCCGTAATTCATTAAAATGAGGATGTGTTAAATGTCTATAAGCTCTTTGGGAAACTGTCTGCTATGTCTATCAAAACAATTTCAAGCAGTGAATCAAGCAATACTAAACATTAAAAGAACAGTTTCCAGCTGTTTATTTGCTATAGATTAAGGCCTTCTGTATGCACTGGCATCATTATGAAAGAGTATATACTGACAGATGCTTTGTATGGAAATTAGTTATTTAAAAAAAAAGCCAGTTTCTCAGCTCTAAACAGTATCTAATTTACAAATAGCCAAGAGATGGTGTATTTTTATACTGACTTGCATTAAAAAAGATTAAAAAGCACCATACAGTTTCCCCTATCAAAATATGTTGCACAATATCCCTAACCCACATTCTAATATTGCAGCTGACATAATATGGAGCCCACAGTGCCAGGCTCTTCGGCCAGAGATCTCTCTTCTTATTTTGTTGTGGGTGCTTTGTTCATAATGAATTGCATCAGATAATCCAGTAATGCCAACCTTCCTTCTCAGGTAAAGACATATTTCCTCTAGCATAAAATCAATAAGTATTTTTTTCTATGAAGGAAAAATTATATCCCTGTGCAATATATGAATCCTAATGTAGGTACATAGCAAGATTTTTGAGGAAGACTTCCTACACTTCTGTTGCCACAACGCTTTGTGAATCAATTGGATCACAGGTAAATCACTGGAATATCAAACACATCTTCTGCAGGTTTCTTCATTCAGAGCTGCTGGAGCAACTGACCAAGTTATTTTTGTGCTAAGTAACTTCTAGCAGCTCAGACAGATGGTTTTAGATCCCTATATGTATTTGCCATTTTGACTTGCCACTGTATTGGATGCTGAAGACAAAAAACTGATTGAGAGCACAACAGATGTGAGTGTAACCTCCAGTAATTACCTGATACACTAAACTGCCATAATTACTGCTATGCTTACTGAAGAAATTATTGAGTTTAATATCTGGCTAGAATGAGGTAGGAACAAGGAAGTGACAGATCCAGAAAAGCAAGGCCAACGGGCTATCCTTGGGACAATACAGCCCTGCATGATACAGCTGATGACTTTAATTACTGGAGCTAGCTCAACTTCCTACCCTAACCACTGGAGCTGTAGATCCAGTTTAAGAGCAGAAGAGTGGTAGGACACCATACTATTCAGCATTTGAAAGGATGTGCTTGAGAGAGTTCAGAAAGATGGCAACAGCTACATTGTGGAGCCACCTGAACCATTTTATTTCAGGACTTCATTCCTCACTGGTGTAAAAGGGAACATAGGGTACTCAGCAGCTATCAAATGTTTCTTTAAGTCTGTGACAGCATCAGACAATTTTGTTCCCAGGCAAACAAAAATTAAATCATACTGATATTACTTACTTTGCACAGACTCCTCCATCTGCTGCATTTCACAATAGTTCCATTAGAAAGTCATTTTGCTTCATACTCCATTATATTATTAGCAGATGTTGGAGCAGAATGTGTACGTGTTCCTGAGAATTATAAACGTTGCTTAGTGCAAACCTCCATGTGCTGCCCTAGAACTTGCCTTCTGACACTGCACCAAAGTACCTCACTGCCTCACAAAGTCACAATGGTGGGAAAGGGCCCCCAGAGGTCCAGCATCCTGCTCAGAACAGACTGGTTCTGAATATCTTCAGGGTGAAGGATGCTGCAGCCTCCCTGGTCAACCTGTTCACTCAAGTGTTTGACCACTCTCTCAGCAAACAGATAAATTACTGATTCAGACCAGACTTTCTCATGTTCCAGATGATCTTTACTGCCCTTATCCTTCCATTGTGCACCTCTGAGAAGAGTCTGGCTCCGTCTTCTCTGCACCCTCCCCTTAGTAACTTCAACAGGGGACTTCCTCCTAAAATCACCTCTCCTTGGGGCTGAACAAGCACAGTTTTCTCAGCATCCACTCCATCACAAGCTCCAGCCACACAGTAACTTGGCAGCCCTCCACTGGACTTGCTTCAATATGTGTCTGCCTTGTGATAGGGAGCCCAAAACCAGGCAGAGTAAACAGGGAAACTAATGACTTCTCTGCAGGAGCTGGCTGACTTTTTGCTAAGAGAGGCTGGAGTGCAGGCAACCTTTTTTGCTGCAAGGTCATGTTGCTGACTCACATTCAGTGCCTTGTCCACCAGGTCTCCCAGGGTTTGTGCTGCAATACTGCTTTCTGGCCAGTAAATCCCCAGGCTGTATTGCATCAGGGCCTTGAGTGAACTCCCCTTTCCAGGATTTTAGTTGGTTCGGGAGTTTAGTTTACCAAGTGCAAGGGCAGCCCTTTTGCTGATCTGAGATGTTTGTTGGGAAGAAAGATAGAGGCAGCCGCAGCAAAGGCCTGCCTGCCTTTCTGTCCCTTGGGAGCTGCTTTCAAGCTGAGGCTCCTGTGTTTGACGCTGCAGCTGTGCTGCAGCTGTGTCAGTGCCCAGTCTTGTATCTCCCTGATCCTGACCTGCTGGCTCCTTTTCCTGCCTTGACCTTGACCCTGCTTCATCACAGCAGACTTGCTGGGTGGTCACTGGACCAAGGCTGATGCTGGTCACCGTTTCCAGGCACATGCACAAGAAGCTCTTCTTGTTGCCCTTCACATCCTTTGCTAATTTCAGCTCAGCTGAGCTTTGGATTTTTCAATTCGTTCTCTGCACGCTCAAGTGGTGTCTTTTACACAGCCGTCACTGCTTCCTCCCTCAGTGTGCTTCGTTTGCATGTCTGAGCAGCGCCCTCTTCATCCAGGATGATACTCTACTATGCTTGCTTTACTTTGTACATATCGCAATAGACTACTGTTAAGCTCTAAGAAGGTTCTCCTTGCAGACTGACCTGCTCTTCCAGACCCCTTTCCCCTCCAGGTCTGTCTCCCATGGGAACTTGCAAAGTCTCACGGTGATTGCAGCAAAGGCCACCATTGACCTTCACCTTTTCAACCAGTTCCTCCTTACTTCTAACAGGTCCAGTAATCTGTCAATTGATCACCTGCTTCAAGAAAATGTCTTCAGTACACTCAAGAAACCTCCTGGGTTGGTTGTGGACTGTCCTGTTACCATTCCAGCAGACATCAGGGTGTTTGAAGTTCTCTACGAACACAAGGGCCTGTGATAAAAAGGTGCTCAAATAAAACACAACTAAGCAAAAATTCAGCTTTGTACATACAACATATTCAGACAGCAAATATCCCTGCAAACACATTCTGCAACACCAAAGAGAAACTTCATCAGGCATACTATAACATGCATAGGGAACACAGCTAGAGCTGTGGTGCAAATGCAGTCAACATGACAGTGTAGATTGACATGAAGAGACTAAGCCTCCAAGACAAGTGCTTGAAATATTAAGCAAGAGAGCATCATTCTAAATCCTAAATTTGGTGTTGACCCTGAAGAAGCAGGGATCACATCATCCTCATCATTACCACTTCTTGAAGCAGTTATCTCTGAATGTTTCTGTCCAAATACTGGCTTTAGCAACACATGAGATCTGATGGACCATTTTGAAATGTAGTCTTGAAATCCTCATTTCCAAAAATCAACTTCTTTATTTCTGCTGCAATCTCCTGAAAAACAAAGCAAAATTATTGTTCAAGGACCTTTTACACATTAGCATATAGTTGAACTATATAAGGTAGTCCAAGGGCATGTCCTTTCTGCTCTATAATCTCCTCAGTTTCTTTGATACCAGCTGTTAAACAGGGTATTTTGTTTCCAGACTTCTATGGCAAAGCATTACGGATGTGCATTTCAAAAAGCGTTGTGAAAACTGTTATCATTCAACGTTTCACAGTTTGCTCATCTCATCTGGTATTGATTATTAACATTCAACTTATCTGTGTTAATCAGGGCTGGGCCTGTTCCACAGAGTACAAGCCAGTCGGTCTGAAATATGCCAAGTGAAAATATCTTGGAGAGCTTAATAAATATTTCTGGTCCCAGCATTTATATTAACATAAGTATATCCATTACTGACACAATTGATTGCAATCATTTGTTCCACTTTTCCTACTAAATTACAAAATATTTTCACACTTTTTTCCTCAGATAATGTATAGTAAAGCTTGGCAAGTAGGAAGACACAGGGAATAGTTTTACAAAAAAATATGTCATTTTCCTTTCTCACAGAACATATGTCAGCCACTAGCAGACTCAGGAGATCTAATCCATATGAGAGTTCCTCAAATGTGTTACAAAATACAGGCAGAATCTTGCAAAAGATATTTCTTTCTTCAATTTATAAGCTTGGGATGACAATAATCCATCATTCAATAGTTAATTGAAAGTTAAAAAAAGACACAGAATTCCTTCATCTGTTTTCCACAATAACACTATAGGGTATTTCCAGGCACTAGTTAAGAGAATAAAACTTGGTTTGAACTGTGGGACCTGTTTAATAACCTCCTAGTTTAGCCTGAAGACATGACATACTGCGATTCTGATGTGATGCAACTTATTTTGAGTTTTGTAATGTACAGAGTGTACTAAAATTATGTACAATATAAAGTGTCCTATCAACCTACTCATGTTATAGAAGTTGGTTTTATAATGAACACAGTAAGAGGTGCTTGAAATAGTCTAACTGCAGTGCCCACGAACTTACCCAAATGCTTGCGATTCCCTCTGCTTTTCTTGTAAGACTGCCTCTGTTAGATGTTATCACTGAAAACTTTCTCATCATGTGGTCATCAACTTGGAACAAGTGTAACCCAGAGAAATAATTTGCTAAAGTAATAACATGTTATGCTTCATTTTAAGATGATTTCTGGACTGCTGAGGAAGTCAATCAGTATTTTCAACAAATCTGGCCCTTATTCACAAAGTGAGTCTCCTCTGATCACACAAGTTATACAGCAGAGGAACACAGTCATCTACTGCTGGTAAGTGTAAAGATATCTAACCAATTTGGGTTTGGAGCCATTCAGAAACGAAGAGATCAATCTTTCTGCACTTCTCAGACCAAATACTTGCAGACTTTCACTCCCTGCAACAGAAGAATCAGTGCAAACTACCCTTAATACATGCAACAAGTCAACATCCCTCCACTCCATCTGCTATGTTCCACTATGCATGAAATGTATAACTTGAAATAATTGCTAAGTGTGGAAGTGCAAGGTTCTGATACTGTAGCTGCCCTTGCCAAGTTCATCCTGCAGTTAAAATAACCACCCATACTAAAACCAAATGAGTTAACTAGGGACAAGCAAGGGTATTGAGGCAATTCCCTCCCTGTTTCCTGGTGACTGTGTTCACAGTTAAGCATCTATGAGAAAGCACTTACAGAACCAGGCCATGGTTCTTAGCTCTGCAGATACATCATGGAGCTAACAGGTGCTTGGGAAAAAGCCAAAGCATCCTAAAGGATAAGTACTAGTAGTGGAAAACTTCCCAAAGCTCTCTGACAAAAAAAGTTGTACTTTCTTTTTCCCATATGAAACAGTATGCTTTTATATGACAAGCAGCAACAGTGGTATATACACAGAACCAGAAGAATATCTTCAGTGCATTGTGATTAATTTACCTTAAAAAATGGTTTTCTCTGGCCTTTACGCTCTTCAGATTTTACTGTCTATTCATTAGTGTCTATGAAATACTTCTATTTGTAAGCGTTTTTCTATCTGAAATGTTGATAAATTACCTTGAAAAAGTTAATTGGCATTTTATATTTCACAGAACATTTTCTTGATGTTCTTTGCAATCATTTTGGGGGTGAAAGGTTTATATTACTAAACCTTTGCAGCAATTTTCATGTCCAAAGAAGGAATCTTGATCCAACTATATTCAGTTCAACCTTGTCTGTTCTGATATTTTCCCAAGTATTGTCAAAGCCATTTTCTTTGGCATGCTTTCTCCTTCCACATTCTATGTGGTCAAATTCTTTCTTTTTGCAGGTAGTTCCTTGTCTTTAATTTCCAGTGCTCTGTGCAGTTCTGCTGCCACTTTTTATTTGCTCCACCTTCTGTGCTTCTGCCATCAGCTCGCTGCCTGTTGGACTGTTGCCCTGTTGGCACAAGTATCAGATAAAGCCTTGAGCTCTGGCATTAACTTCTGTTTCCCATTTAAAAAAAAAAAAAAAAAAAAAAAAAAAAAAAAAAAAAAAAAAAAAAAAAAAAAAAAAAAAAAAAAAAAAAAAAAAAAAAAAAAAAAAAAAAAAAAAAAAAAAAAAAAAAAAAAAAAAAAAAAAAAAAAAAAAAAAAAAAAAAAAAAAAAAAAAAAAAAAAAAAAAAAAAAAAAAAAAAAAAAAAAAAAAAAAAAAATAAAATCTTTGACTCAATTTTGCAATTTCTTTCATTCCCTGGCTCGTACATGAACTCAAATTTGAGAATAATTAATCTTGAAACGTCTGACTGAGCATACAGCCTGCCTGAAAGAAGAGCAGGAGAGCTCCCTCCATCCAGCTCCCACAGTTTGTGTGAATCCATGTGGATTCAGAAAGAGACTGATTCGGTGTGTCAGCGATGGAGGACTGAAGAAGACCTGCACATCCACCCAAACAGAAACACAGGGTCCTTTGCTGAGTCTGAGGGCATTTTCCAGAAAGAGAGGAGTGTGATGATGCTGAACTGAACAAGAGAGGAGAACACAAAGGTCTCTTTGTCAAGTTTCCAAGACACAGTTGCCTTCACCCTTTCTTGGTGCTCAGAATGCTTCCCCTGGCCTCCTAATGAAGCTGCGAAACACCCACCCTCCTAATAGTTCATGCATCATTTCACTGCTTAGACATTTCTATCCTCAGCAGTTGTCCTGTATCAGTTTTTATCCACTGTCCTGGGGTTTGAGTAACTTCACTCATGAGGCTGGTGTTACGGAAAGCAGCACTGCCTTTCCAAGTGAATCCTGGAAGGTTTTACACTGGGACTTCAGACTGCAAGAATGAATCTATGATCTTTTTGTGGGTATAGCTGTCTGATCACATTCTGTCAGGAGAGAATGGCAGCCCAAGTTCACATCAGGGATCGTCACTGGTTTGTTTTCCAAGTGTTAGTATTTAAAAACACCCAACAGCTAAGCAGCCAGCTGGTAAGTGTGGCAACCCCAAAATGGCCCTTCGTAACAAAATCATATAGAGTAATCCAAACAAAGAAGTCACACAGTTACACTGCTGTCTATTGCACCTTCAGGAACAGAAGAGTGCCCCTTTGTGCAGCAACAAGAAGCACATTTTGGGCTCATTGAGATGCACTTTGTTACCAGATGAGTCACTGTGATTTTCATCTCTCTCCTAGTGGGAGTTTACAGTTGGTTTCTTTCATAGTTATCGCTTTGCATACATGAACAGCTTTTACATCTGTTTTAAAAGTTCAATGTTTTGTTGAATAACATTTCCATTTTTCAGAAAAGCCTCCTGTTTTTTAAAATCCATTTAAATCCAGAATAACAGATTGTGCTTAAAGGCAGAGAACAGACATGTTGAAGGAGACAGATTATGCCCATATCATTAATATCAGTCCATCTTCACAAAAGTCAGGCAATTTATGACAGCTGATGTTCTGGCTTTGTATTTTAAGCTTCCAATGAGAAATCATGAAAACAATATTGAGAATGATCTAGAGAGTTCTAAAAAGAGCTTTGGAATTATTATTTTAAGATTTCATTTCTGCATTTTTGTATACAACCCAAATGTTTACTAATCAGGTCAAGGCATGCGTCTATTCGGGAGCCATCACAGTATTGTTGAAGAATTTGGCAAAATTCTCTGATCTACTCTCATTTATAGCGCTTGGTGCCAGAACACTCTGCCATTTTCCAAGAAATGTGTATTTCTTGGACTTGTTGTCCCAGCTGGTTTATTGATTTCACGGTTCTCCTTTCCAAATCGCTGTTCCAGCTCATTGATGATTCTATCCAGTGCTGGTTACACAAAATGTTGTTGAAAGTCATCTTTACTTTGAAAAGCCATGTGTTGACCAGTATTTTTAGTTGACAGATATACTTAGCCAAGATGACAACCTCCAAATTTTCTACTTCTGTGTTTTTTCCGCAGAAGGCAACGAGCTGTTTGCCGCAATAAACTCTTCTGTTTTGCCTATACTTATGGCTACAATCCATGCTCTAAATCACTGTCTACATTACTTTAACATAAATCCCCTTTCAAATACCCTTCTAATTCAATGGCATGCTGTAAATCAAATACACACTGTTATAACTGCCTTGAGGCTCTAGTGGAGCTCTTCAAATATACCCTTGAAAAGCACTGGCTTTATGGCAGGCTTGAGGGTAAATTTACAGCACGATACACAAAGACTTAGTCACAGGATAAAATTCTGCATGCAGAGAAGCTTAATAACTTGTCCTTCTCAAGCACACAGGTGGTTCACTTCAGAAATACAGTCCCACTGAAGTTAATGGAATTATGTGTGTGCTCAAGGTTAAGTATACGTGTAAGTATTTTCAGGAATATTTCCAGTATTCCCACTTATCTAAATAGCTACGCATTTAATATCTTACCTTTGGCAACCGGATTAAACTCTTCTCTTCTAAAGCGCTTCACGTGGTTTTGGGGATGACTGGCAGATTCTTGCGGTTGGCAAAACATGCTAAGAAAAAAATCCACCATCTTAGATCATCAAGAGATTGGCTCTGATTAGTCACACTTATTAAAACTGTTTCTAAGAAGTGGACCTGGGTGATAACAGTCAGACACAAACAGTCCACAGCTTAGGGCCATCTCAGTTTGCTCTTACAGTTTAGGATGAGGAGATGTGTTACAGACTTGCAGAGCTTTATTGAGCAAAACGGAACATAAGCAAAGGCTATGCCCACTGGAAAAACAACTGAATAAAAAACCTCAATGTCATCTCCATCTCTCAGTCTTGCTCCCCACGGACAGAGAAGGGTACTTTTGCGAGGCAGTCTCAGAGTGCTTCTTTCTCTACTTTGCATGTATGCCTGAGGCTTTAAACTCTTTCTACCCAACTGATTAGAAAGGATATCAGTCTGACAGCCACGATGAAGACGACCAGGAACAGCATAAATAGCAGTCCTCATGGATTGATACAAAATAAGATACCAGATATTTTCCAAGAGCCTTGCACCACTGCACAGCAGCTCCACTTTCAATCTGCAGCTGGTATTGGGGTACAAAATCATGCGAACAAACCAGGACTGGCCCTGAACTAGCATAATGAGAAACAAGCAGTCTACACTTCAAACCCCAACTTTTGGATCATTGTCAGGAATAATAGGCTCTGTAAAAGACAGGACATATTGAAAATGCTAAAAACTTTAAGCTGACTAATACTCCTAGAGCAGTTTTGCTGTATGATAATCCAAGAGAAAATGTCTCAATATACTTGCCTTCCAAGGGAGTCCCAAAGGACGAGTCCAGATTGCAATTCACATCTAGATTATCTGATTTACGAAGCTCCTCATCTGCCTAATTCAGCAGCCTTTAGAAACTAATCCTAACATGATACCATTATGAGAAAGCTAAATATTATTCTGTATTTCCTGGGTAGAGAACTGAGAACTGGAAGATAAAACAATCCACTGCATAGCACCGAACAAGATATTGGCAATTGCTGACTATGTCAATGCCATTTCTGTCCTGGTGTTTCAGAGCAATGTCAAACACTACCATAATTAATTATTTATTTTGTCTGAAAAACAGCTTCTTCCATCTTAAGAGGACTTAGGTAAGAAACCATCCCTCTGCAGTTTCTTAGTTGTTTAACGGGCTTTTCCACAAGGTTGGTATAAAATAGCCCATCATCACAGGTTTATCCATTTTAAGGGCACCTGAGATCATACTACAAGATTAACAGTGTTAGCTGGAGGCCTGATCTAACCGCTTCACTTGCACGTATAAACTCTTACATATGCGTAAGCACTTTGCACTCATGGAGGTGATGCATTTGTCTTACCCACATGAGTGTATGAAGTCCTGGAATAAAGGCAGTCATACTTAAATGCTCAATAAATATTAAACCCCCAGTTCATACATAATGTTCTTATATAGCTTAAAATGGACACTTACCATTACTGCCATTTGTATAATAAAATTGAACAGAAAAGTGAAGAGATAAACTTGTTAATGTGTGACTGTACGCAGATGCTATACAGATAACCCAAAACCAAGAGAAAATGCAACCCTAAATCAGTACAGGCACCGGCAGCTATTAAGAAAGAAAAGGTGCTTAAGAAAAATATTTCAGGAAGCAGAATTATTTATCAGTGATGTAACAAACTATCGTGAAATAAGCAAGGACAGAATGATAGGGCTCTGAGGCTGGTCTGGTGGAAGGTGTCCCTGCCCATGGCAGGGGTGTTGGAGTTAGATCATCTTTAAGCTCTCCTTTCAGTTCACATCATTCTACAATAGAAAGTTTTGTTTAAAATATGGAAGAAGCATGAGAAGAGAGGTTCTAGAGAGGCCACCCCAATAATCTACTATGGAAACCCATTCTTTTATTAGAAAGCTGAACACTATAATCTATAATCTATAATGAACAATTTAAAATCTCTTTATATGAACCAGTGCTTTCTACTAATAATTTGACAAAGTTATTCCTCAACATGGCAGCTGACAGATTTCTGCATGAAATATTTCTCAAAGCAACAAATCAGGCTCTTTCAGACTTTTCGAAATAATGTTATAGGAGTGTTGCTCATGCAAAATAAAGTTGAACTGAGTAACCAGAAGCTGCTTCCAGTTTATTTAGAGGGAAAAGGGAATAAATGCTTATCCATAGCCATGATTTTTATTTCAAAAAGGCAAACTTTAAGTATGGGAAGCTGAGTAAAGTAGGAATTCCTGTAGAAGTCAAGAATATGAGTATTTAAAAAAGCCTTGGAATTTCCTTAAATGAAGCATGCTAAAACTACTTTGAACTGGGAAGCAGTAAAAACTGTAGGCAATGGACTTCATAAGTAGCCAGATTATAATTATTTTCAAAAGTATTTTAGGAATAAGCACAGAAGCTGATACAAATTCGTAAGGCCAACAAAGTGTTAAAAATAAAAGAACCTCACCCCAGGTAAGATATTTCTAGTAGGAAGCAGGAAACAATTCACCTAATTCAGGAAAATGGCCTCACCCAAAGAGTTGTGGCCAACAGCTCCAAGTCTGAGTGGCACGACCCAGTTGCGTGTGCACTTGCAGTCCAGAAAGCCAGCCGTATCGTGGGCTGCATCAGAAGCATGTCCAACAGGCTGAGGGAGGTTATGCTCTCATGAGACCCCACCTGGTATGTCCAGCTCTGGTGCCCCAACATAAGAAAGATGTGGACCTGTTGGAGTGAGTCCAGAGGAGGCCACGAAGATCATCAGAGGGCTGGAGCACCTCTCCTATGAAGACAGACTGAGAGAGCTGGGCTGGTTCAGCCTGGAAAAGGCTCCAGGGAGACCTTAGAGCAGCCTTATAGTACCTAAAGAGGGTCTAAAAGAAATATGGAGATTGTTTTCTTACAATCTCACACATAGTGATAGGACCAGGAGGATGATTTTAAACTGAAAAAATGTCAATTTACATTAGATATTAGGCAGAAGTTCTTCCCTGTGAGGGTTGTGAGGCCCTGGCANCGGTGCCTAAAGGGGCTGCAAGAAACCTGGAGAGGGGCTTTGGACAAGCGCCTGTAGGGATAGGACAAGGGGGAATGGCTTTAACCTGACAGAGGGGACACTGAGATGAGCTCTTAGGCAGAAGTTCTTCCCTGTGAGGGTTGTGAGGCCCTGGCACAGGTTGCCCAGAGAAGCTGTGGCTGCCCCATCTTTGGTGGTGTTCAAAGCCAGGTTGGACGAGGCTTTGAACAACCTGTCGCGTGGAAGGTTTCCCTGCCCACAGCAGAGAGGTTGGAACAAGTTGATCTTTGAGTTCCCTTCCAACCCTGACCATTCTATGACTGCAAGAAAACAAAGGCTGTGAGGGCAGTTGACCAGTTTCCCAACTATCATAGAATCATAGAATAGTTAGGGTTGGAAAGGACCTTAAGATCATCCAGTTCCAACCCCCCTGCCATAAGCAGGGACACCTCACATTAAACCATGCCACACAAGGCTTTGTCCAACCTGGTCTTGAACACTGCCAGGGATGGACCACTCACAACTTCCTTGGCCAACCCATTCCAGTGCCTCACCACCCTAACAGGAAAGAATTTCTTCCTTATATCCAATCTAAACCTCCCCTGTTTAAGTTTGAACCCACTCCCCTTTGTCCTGTCACTACAATCCCTAATGAAGAGTCCCTTCCCAGCATCCTTGAAGTTTCTACTACCAAAGTTATTGGTGGAAGCCACAGTACCCAAAACACAAGAAACTGAGCTACATAAAAATGTTCATAAAAGTTCAAAAGGAAATAAGGGTTTTTTTCACAAAGGTTTTGAAACAGCCTGCACATAGGGACAGAGCAACCCAAAGCCTAACCAGTTTTCCAGTAAATTATGAACGGATGACAGTCTAACTTCTCAAGTCAGGGCAGAAAACAACGTCTGAAAAGGTCATTCCAGACCTACAGCCCAAGCTCCTATCTTTAGCCTAGTGCTTTGCCCTATTCTAAATACCCTAATAAGTAAATGTAATTTCTTGTGCTGTATCAAATTGTACAATACATCTTCACGGAAAACAATAACCAAGCTCTTGTGCATGTTTTTCCCAGAGCCAGGGACTGAAGCCATGGCATTTGGATGAAAAAATCTTTATTCTTGCCCAGTTTTCTTCTGTGGAGCCAAAGTGTCTGATTCTACTGGCATCCAGTTTCAGTTCTGATTTCAGTCCAGTGAACCTGGTAACTCTGGACTGTGATCTTTTACACCACAGAATTTCTCATCGTCTTTGTAGCCAAATTCATCATCATCACTTCTCACAATAAAGTAATGCTGCTGACTGCTTCAGATTGTTTCTCACTGTACTTTCTGGCCTTTCTATCCTGGAGTTCATAGAACTGACATGTAGACTGTTTTTCTCCTTTAGTCCTTTCTTTCCCTGATTGTACAAAATTAAGGAATCACATCATCTGTTTCAGGCATCTTTGCTTTTGGCAAGTAGAGTTTCAATATCCATTTCCTGATCGTATTCCTAAACATTCATAAATAGAAAAACGTGAATATAAATATGCCAGTATGAAGGCAATGCCAAATGACTCTTATATCCCCAATGTCCTATATAATATGAATATAATCACCATTTCAAATCCTGCAAAAAGTTTTTGCATTTGCGTTGTCACTGCAGGCTCCATGAAGCTGAGACTGGAGTGCCTGAGGTTCTACAGCACGCCAGCTGATCCAGCTGAGAGAGTTCAGCTTTAGCTTTTAGGCTCAAAAAACTAGAAACAATGACCACATTTTCTAGGTGGCACCAAGCTGCAACATAGGCAAATATAAACCTTGTGTGGATAAGCATGTCTCACCCCATGGTCTAACAAGAGAACAAGGGACAGGCTCTCTGACTTTGGGAAAAGAAGGGCTGGTTTGCAAGAGCACCAGAGTTTATGATGACTAAGACAGAGGTGCAGATTTCTGCATCTTTTGATAAATACATGCACTTAATTGCTCCCTTTGAGTCTTGATCTACTTTCTCTTTTAAAGTGTCCCTGCCCGAGAGAGCACTTCCCTTTGGTTTTGGACTGGGAAAGCAGATTCCAGCTTCTGCTTCATCAGTTAAAAGGAAAACAGGCACTTACCTAGCACATGCAGCTGGTATTTCTACAGGCCACCAGAAAACAAAATAGACATTTGCACCAGCAAATTGCTCAATTCACATGGACTTACGGTGCCAACAGCTTGATGAAACCATCATTAAACTATAGACACTTCTAGTTTTTATGGTGAAAGATCTTAACTGCATTTTTCAGCAGATTTCTTTTCACTGATTTTAAAGATGCCCAGATTTCATTTTTCACTCTCAAGGATTTTTGTTATACCAGCAACATGCAATCACAGTCCAGTACCCTTATATATTGCTTCAGTAAGAAGTCCCATCTTGGTTTAGAAAAAGGATGATTTTGATGATCTTGGCCTATTTTCCATTGGCCATTCACCTTGTGTTGTCACCCACATCCTGGCCAGGCAGCACGCTCCCAAGGAACAGGGAAATTACGTCTTTCCTAGCAGTAAATGAACATGCTCATCTGGAAGAAGCTTTAAAACGTTTCCCAAGTTAGTTTTCTGCCAATTCAGTGGTTTGAACCAGCTCCATGGATGGTGAGGCAGTTTTCAGAGCCAGCAGAGACGGAGCAGGATCACCTCTGGCCAGGGGCCACTCCAGCAACCCCATCTCTGAGGTGAGGGAGAGTTTTACAAAGCAGCTAGAAAGGATCATAAGTCAGACACTGAGAAGTGCAGGCTGGAGAGTAGTGGCACACTAGATGGAGATTTCTTTACAAAACATTTAAGTTATAATTTGTTTGATGCAGTCGTTGAACCTCTAATAAAGAGCACCTTATTTTGTGTTCTACTGGAAACAGTCTTTTAGAGATTAAGAGTCTGTTTGCTGTGCTCACTTTGAGAGAGACCTACAGCTATCCTCATTTCAACCTTCTCAGACCTTTGCTTGCACCACACAGACCCTGAACTACAGTTTCCCAAGCAAAGCGCGAGAGCACAGGAAGAGAATCTGCCTACATGCCAGCAGGCATGCAGGAAAAGGATCAGATACTGGCACAAGCATTCCCTTTCAGACCTATCCTGTGTCACTTCAGTCTCCCTGAGGCCAGGCATGGCTTTCTGGAAGCATCAGCCCCTCTGTCAATGAAAAGGGCCATTTGTCCCCAGTACCATGGTGCTGTAACAGTACAGCAGTGGTGCTCAGGGAAGGCACCAAGCAGGTGCTTTGGATCACTGCTTGCTGGCCCAGGCTCTGGGCATTGCTCACTGCAGCTGCTGACACTCGTGTCCTGTACAGTTTCAATACACTTAAAATCTGTGCTTGTGTCTCTACCCAGCTGCCCAGCATGCTAACACCAAAACAGGCGTTAACAGAGTAGCAGAAATGAAGGTGGTCCCATTTCCTCCATCACAGAAGCCAGCTCCAAACATGAATTTTCCCAATCACCTGAGCTGCTTCTCTACAAAGGAAGCCAGGGACACTACCACCACTACTGAGGTTTCACACTCCCACCACTTTCGGAAGCAATACATGTCCAGCAGTTGCTTCCCAAACATCTAGCTTTTGGGAAGAAAAGCTTTTCATCACCTTGCTAATATCATTGTTACATGAAGACATCTTACAGCCCAGTGCCAGGACCTTATTTCTGGCCTTGGAGATATGCTCAATTGCTTCAGCATGACTTTACCTATATAAACCCAACCATGTGCTAATGCAGCAACCTGCCCACAGCTTTGTTGTTCTGCATATGCACAATTACTTGCACTGTGTCTCCAAATTAATTTCCTGAGCCTAGATTAACTCACAGGGAAGAGTGCTTGTCACAGCTACCAGGGTGGATGCTTGCTCTTCCATCGTGGACCCATGCCAAGTTCAGTTTAATCCCCAGCTGCAGAGCAATCCATGCTTTCCAAATGAAGGAGGACAAGTTTAGCGGGTAACATAGCAAAGCAGAAAATAACTCTATTTCATGAGAGGTTTTGTAGTTCCTCCATTTATTGTTGTTCCACTGCAGAAATGTCGCAGTCGGTTTCTTACATCCCAGATGACTGACCAAACCGCTCAGGATCACAGAGCTACCCGCAGGGCAGTTTCTGCATTGTCACCAGGTACCAGAAAACTGTCATATCAGGCTATGTGCAACTTCGTATCTTTGGGTCTTGAATTCAAGTGTTAGGCTAGCCTCCCACTTCTGTTTTACTGAGGCTATTGATAAAAAATGTTCAATATCACTTAATTTGCATTATAAACATAACTGGTCCTATGAAGTGAGGGGTTTTTATATGTAATAGATTTTGTAATTTAATTAAAATTATTGCTACCAAATTGCTGATTTTTTTTTCCCCCATGTAAATTCTTAATTCAGACAACTTTAAAGTTCTCATTCAATTTTCTTATAAGGGCCTAAGTGCATCAAATGCTTCTGCAGCCATTTACCACCACCGAGGGCTTGGCTGCCTCTGCTCAAAGGTGCCTGTGATACAGTGTTCAATCTGGGATTGGACTTGCATAGGAAAGCATAGTAAAAAAACCCCATTTCTCCACTTGAGAAATGTTTGGTTTGTAAGGGTTTGGGGTAGTTTTGGGGGAGGGGGAAGGGGTTTTGTTGGGGTTTTGAGGTTTTTTGAGGTTTTGAGGTTTTTTGAGAGCAAAAGTTGTCTGCTAAAAACCTTTGTTGTGAGAAATAAAGTTCAGTTTCCAAAATTCTGGTAGACTGTCAAATATTAAAATAGTGTTTGAAGAGTCCCTGCAACTATTGCCACTTAATGATACAATATTGAATAAACATGCTTCAAGGTTATTGCTATGGAATACCTACATCACCTGCAGCTATAGGAATATGCATCCTGTAATGTATAATGAATGCTGAGACTCTACTTTTTTTTGCCCAGGGCTTGTTTTGCCTTAAAATGTTGGGTTTTCTTTTGGGGTTGCTTGTTTCAGTAACATTTATTGTAGATTTAAAGGGCTTAACAATAATTCAGGGAACATTCTCGTGCTGGTGGTTTACATTTTTACATAGCAAGTACTAAACGTTTTTGCATAGTTGATCTTCAACTCATCCAAGATCAGCTTGAGCAGAAATATCACCCTTGTTTACAACTTTATAGCTAGGAACCCTGGTATGCAGGATAACAGGGAGGTAAATTGACCTGCCCTTCCCCTGAGATACAGGAGAAATGAAAAGGTTCCCTGTCTACTCCTAGCTTAAATGAGACGCTAACAAGAAGCAGGGAACCCTATACACTGTCAAGTCTCTGTTTCAAAGGAAGCAGAACTCTTAAGTTTTTATGAATTGTGCTGAGAGCCAAAGGTACTGGATAAACATACATCATTTCCGTGCAGTTTTATGAATCATTCTGTAGCATGTATTAATCCCAGATGGCATGGGAACATCACCTTTTAAGTGAATGCTGGTGTCTGAACCTTAATTTACTACTTCTGACCAAAACCACCACAGCCCTGTAATATCCACCTAGAAGGCATAGCTCCCTGTTGTCTCTCATCTCCTAAGGGACGGTGTTCCTCCACCTGACAATTTAAAGTTTATTTAGATGTTTCAAAAAGTTAACAGCCCATCAGTTCCAGGCCTGCTGAACAGATTTTGCCAAGCTTTCAGATACTTGACAATACCAGGTTATTTTCATTGTACGGCTGGAGAATGAATGCACAGACAGGCATTGCAACATTTGGTTTTTAAAGGCGCTTGGCTGCCTACACGTACAGGTAATTGCTCAGCACTTCTAGAAAACACAGAAATAGAAGTGTAGCTGGTTTTGAAAGCACTCATTTCCTTGATCATCTCTGTGGGAAGATGACCTAAGCTAAGAAGTTTGTGTTTTTTACAGCAGCAAAAGTTACCCTGCCTTTGATCATTCCTGGGATGAGTCTCGAGTTCAACTCCAGCTGCAACTCTTGAGTTCCACGAGTCAAAATATTCCAAATCTTGAACTGTTCAATAATACCAAATTATTACTGCAGCCCTCAAAGAAAGTAAGCATCTACAG
Source organism: Agapornis roseicollis (assembly GCA_002631895.1). Lineage (NCBI taxonomy): Eukaryota > Metazoa > Chordata > Aves > Psittaciformes > Psittacidae > Agapornis > Agapornis roseicollis. Next base: position 57,003 of record NDXB01004879.1, on the reverse strand, counting down.
AGGCCTGCAAAAAATGGAGTTCAGCTCCTTGATTCACTTTTTCCAACGGTGGCAATGCTTCTGCATGCACTTTAGTGGAGATTCGAGAAACCTGAGACACCCAGCCACAGCACCATTACCTCAGTCTAAAGCAAACCAGAGCCAGTTAATTCTGGATGACTAACTGCTCTATGAAATCCCAGAGATCAATGACAGAATGGCTTGTGAGATTCAATAGGATGAGAACTAAGGCAAGCTATAAATAAGCATTAACTCCCAAAATACAGGATCCTATTCACTAATACTTTCTTTAGACATATGAGATCTACTAGCCAAAATTGTCAAAAAGTTTTGTATTCAAATAGATAAATAGAGTCTCATTCCATGAATGATCCCACTGGCATTTTCTCCAGATTGTATGTAACGAAGTTCAAGTTAACATTTTTAGGGCATCATTTCTAAATTATCAGACCCCAGATTTCCTGAGCTGATTGCTGAATACTGGACTTTTTTACAGTGAGGAACCTGAAAGCTCTTAACAAAAATGGACCAGCCTTCACAAAGGTCCAACTCATGGCATGCAGATGACTTTGAGACAAAAACTATATGGGGTTTTTTCATTACTTGCCAAAGGCCATGCAATTCATCACTAGCCAAGGTTAGATTAGTGACATGGTTTACTTACCTGCTCAAGCTACAAGACCCCATTACTGAAATAAAGGACAAAAAGGGCTCAAGAAAGCTATCTGATATGTTCATTTTCCTGTCCAAGTGTAAGCATACTAAAATGGTTGGATCAGAACAACATACATTTTTACTGAGGTAATTCAATAAACTTCCCTTTTTCCATTAGCTAGCAATATATTCTAGTAAACACATTTCTAATTCCTGCGGAAATCAGATGACTTGTTCCATCATGAAATAAGAAAATACATTTGATGTGCCTTTTGCCATTTTAAATTATTGTATTCTTCTGGGATTCAAGCAACTGTCCCTTAAAGCGTGCCAGGGGCATGTGAATGATAATGCAAACAGGAGCAAGGTCTGGAAAGACTCATGCAAAAATTCTCTTGAATTTTTAAACTTATAAAAGCAGGAGCTTATGCCTGCAAACATGTACATAACTATTTGGTATTAAACCATCTGAAATAAAGAAAAAGCATCAAAACCTTCTTTCCAATTGAGTTATACTTCACTTTTTATGATTTATTATTACATACTTTAAATACCTTGTCTAAAGTCACATTTTTCCCATACTGAATGAGAGATCCACATATGTATTCAGAGGTCATACACAGGATCTGCAGTCCCCAAACTCAAACCCTGTTTCCAGGTACTATCTTGTCTTCTATAGAAAGCTCATCCACATCTGTAAAACAAATTGCAGTCTTGTCATTTTCTAAGACTTTCAGTCACCCAGAAGTGACTGGAGGAAAGAAAAAATCAAGCCAAGGAGCAAGAAGGGTCCATCACGTAGAGTAAAAAGTGACAATGTAGCAGCAAGGTAAGAAGAGGTATTTACAGACCGGCTGCACTTAATTCAAAACATTTAATGTATACAAATGCTTTTCAGCTGCTTAACCCCCAGTAATTCCTGCTAACTGGTTGCATGCATAATCCCGACAAGGAGCATTTATAAGCTATTTCTTTGGCACAGAATTCTTTTAACATGCTTTTAGCTCACACCACATTTAGAACCTAGTCTCTGGTCACTGTAAATACTATGAAAGATTCTTCCTGAATTAAAGAAGAGGACTGGAGCTGCTGTGCACAAGCTCTGGATACATTTCAGTTTGGGATATTCCTTTGACAGTAAAAGACAAGATGAGAGCACAGACAATCCACAGTACTCTTGTGAATTAACATCAGATGACTTTGCACAGTGGCTGTGACAAGCAATAATTTGAATCCAAACCATGTAGAAGGCCTAATTCTGTTCAGGCATAAATTGGAGCAACTCCACTGAAGCAAATCCAATTTCCTGCAGAGGTAGTACAGGATGCACACGCTGCAGTTCTGGGCATTGCTAGTCCCAGCAAAGGACCCCAGAAAGCTATGGCACTGCACAGTGACACGTTGTTTTCTGTACAAAATCTGGAGCCACATGAAAAATTCACCCACATCTTTGTCACAGGAATGGCACCACCCATGGTGACAAGTACCAATGCCAACTCGCTCTGCAGCAGCAGCTTCTCTCTGCAAGGACTACAAGTTATACAAGTTACAGCTGTAGCCAAAAATCACCCTGGCACTTCTCACAGCTCCTGTTTTCAGATCAGTTCTCCAGTTAAGCAAAAAAAAAGAAGCTGCAGCACCTCTCCTGGAGATCCTCTGTGCTACTCCTGCAGATGGACATTCATCCCCCTGTGCCAGCCCTGAATCCCAACAACCTTCAGGTGCTCCATTTCCCACCTCTTCTCCACCCTTCCCCTTCCTAAACTGGTGCATAGGCAGGTCTGATGGCAGATTTTCCTGTATTTCTGGTCCATGTCTACAGCCTTCTGGGATTCAGATGCAGAGTCTGGGCATATCAATCAGCCCTACAAAAGCACACAAGAGAGAAAGATCCGGCACTGACAGTAACTGCCTGAACAGCCAAGGTGAGGGAGTTTGCATGAGGACCACAGTCCCCAACAGCACTGCCTCAGTCATGAATTATTTTACCAACTTTGCCTGTTCCCTCCGGAGATGAGGAACTGAAGGTGTGTGCATTAACTTACCAAATGAAACAGGACACATTTACATCGTGGCAAAAGCATGAAGGCAGTTGTACTGTCACCTACGTCTGCTGTGACTACAAAAAAGTAATTGCATGTATAATTTGCATATGCAAATTATTCCCCAGATTTCATTAATCTGTTCCTAAAAATGCTGCCAAGGAAATGGGAGGACTGTTTAAGGATAGATTCAAGAGGATAAATTAATTTGTTATTCAATAGAGCAATTCTCCCATGTTTTTTTAACAGTCTTCCCCCAGCCACTGGTGCACCATTATCAGATTAAATAACATCTAATCAGGGTACCAGGTTACTGTATTTTTGTATGAAACAACAAATGTTTAATGGGTTTTATTTCAGAAGCAAAGAGATTCATATTACAGGGGATTAATGCTATGAAAAATGTCTATATTAATATCTCTCAGCAATAAGGGATATGAATTAATGGATAGATGACCCAGTTACAAAAATGAAATGGTTTAAAAAACCCAGTATGATGTATTTTAAACCTCGCATTGTTAAGTCTTTGAATATAGCTCAATAAAGCCTTCTGTTGTGTAAAAAATGTTGTACGCCCTGGCATAGAAACACAAATTTGATTTTAATTGAAAGAAATCTTGACACCCTCTCGCCTAGGAAGCAGGGTTATATTTCATAATGAGGCTTGCATTCAGAACCTTGATGGGCAATATGCTCTGCTGCCTGCCTGAGTTTTAATCCAGCAGCAAGCAAAGGCACTCCAGTTATGGCCAAAAAGGTAAACTGCTTTTGACCATCACAGCCAATATTCCTTCAGTCCAGGTGCCACACTGCTGAGCAGCTGGTGCTGCCACCGAAACGAAGAGCTTAATGGGAGTAAAGGGGTCAGCATTCACCACTGCTTCGGCAGAGAGCTCTGATCACTTCAGTGACAGCATCTGATAAAGGACAGTCTTGAGGAAAAGACCATCATCTGTTTCCAAGCTCTTACTTAATCTTCGGCTCCATCTGCAGTATCTCTAGTTCCTGTATTGCATATCTAAGCAGCTCTAGATTCCTCTATAGAACTGAAATGAACACAAATTTAGTCTTTAGTTCTAAGAATAAGAAAAATGCTGAAACTGCACTTCCTCTAATGAATGGTATTTTCTGTTACTCCACAAGTTTTTCTGCTTGCTAGCCTAGTTATACCTCCCTTCTCTATCCAGCTCCTAGCACTCAGCTTCAGAGAAGCCAGTCATCATTTACTTCATTTATTCCATCTCCAACAGCTCCAATACCATCCAATAAAACTGCACTGAGTAACTCTTCAGAGCAAATGTTTCAAACTAAGGGCATTTCACTCAAGGTTGGACCTTGCAATAACGCCTCCATAAATGAAGCTGAAGCCATGGCAACTTCATAATTTTTTAATGCTAAGTCTCATTCTAGGATGAAGAATTTTTGGGGAAGCTTGAAAGTAGGCAGATAAAAAGAAAAATTGAAGGTATTTTTAATAGCTCCCTGTTTGTCTTATCATGCCATCACAGTGAGTCAGTAGCTCAGAGGCTTGTAAATTCTGTCCCACCACATCTCTTTGGTTATTACTCAGCCAAGCTTTTCTAAAATATTTAAGTAATCGTTCTCTATCTCTATTAAAACAACAGATGGAATTCCCAACCTTCAATTTTATGTCTGGATTCTGCAGCAATTTATTAACAGCTTGAACTCTGTTCTCTTGAGGGTTTAACCTGACTGTTGAACCCAATTACATTACAGTCCTTTGTTCATCAAGGGACATATGTAATATGATATTAAATATGAAACAACTCATGCCTGAATAATGTAGTCTTTGTGATACAAATTGGTGGAGTATGGAAGCCCAAATTTCAAGCACACAAACTGTTCTTAGTTCTCAGTTCTCATCTTACATCATGAAAATTCAGGGCTAATTCCACTGCTGTCAGCTGACTAACTAATGTAAAGCTAGCATAAATTATAGCTGAATCATGGTCTCTCTCTGGTATTATCATCAATCCATTCTAGTCATGTACTTCACAGGCTGGGTTATTACTCCCAGAAAGGAGTATACATTTAAATCAGTATAAGCCTCCTCCGTATCATAACAGTGCCATCAACACAACCTCAGGAAACCCCTCTACACACACAGTACCCAGGCTGGAATTTCATGCAACTCAAATCGTGTTTCAACACAACATGGAAACTTCCCTCACAGAGTGAGAAATCTCACACTTTGCTGTAGTAGTTACATTTGCATTGTTTTTTAAAAATCACTTCTTATAATCTAACTTTGACAGGTTAACATACCACTTTTTCCATTACGATTCCTCCCTTCTTACCCTATTTTTACCTCCTTTTCTTGAATGTTCATTACTATGCTTCTCCCACAAATTGCTCCTAGTCCTCCACTTCACTGAAGGCATGCCATTCCTGACCTGATCCATCAGGCTCAGGCACTCCTACTTCATATCTGTGTTCAAGATGCACTTCCACTGCCAAGCACAGATTGAGAACAAGTTGGACCGAGGAACACTTAATAACCAAGCAAACTTATATGCAGAAAATGTCACCTGCCAAAGAGCTGCTGCTTACTTTGAGATAATTCACATGTTCATTCTAAGGCTCAATGTCCAGCTGAAACATTGCTGTCAAACAGGTCTCTAGTAACACATGGGACTGAGTGCATCCATTTTTATGTTAAGCTATAATCACAGTAGCAAGGAGCACAGTTTGAAACATCCAGCACACTTAAATTCACATACTTTGGACACAATAGGAGGGACAACATGGATGGGATCACATCTCCCTGAACTGCAGATCCTGAAAACCCACACCTACGTAGGATAGAACTGTTTTATTCTCCATCGTGGAAAAATAAGCTCTTCAAAAGCATAAATAATTTCATTGATGTTATAGATTAATTAAACTGAAAAATACAGTACCTTGACTTTAGAGTAAGTAGCAGCTCAGGTAAGGGTACCTACAGTGTAGGTTTCTAAATACGGAATGAGTAATTCTGCATATTGTACTCAAGAGGAACAAGCTTGGATATAACCAGTTGCTCTAATGCTTTAAAACACCACTTGCCCTGACCACAAAGTCCTGCCTAAAATCATATTAGTTAATGCATTCCTTATATATTAAATCTAGAGATGGCCATGAAGACCAGATCTTTTCCTTTGCCAGGCATCAGTCTGCTAGAAAAATTGCACTTTTGCTTGTATTTCAGGTTAAATGCAGTTTAAAGGCTGCAATTCTGTCTCCATCCCATGAAGTTGTTTGGTTGCCAGCTCTAAAAACTTTAAAACCAAGACTGGATTTTGAAATTATTTCATCAGAGAGCAATAACACTTCTTTTATGGTTCAGTTTATCACATGTAATTGTCAATGTTAATCTACACAGAAGAATTCTAAATCCCAGACCTAAAGAAACACAAACTTAGTCCAAGTTTTGGTTCTGGGGGCTGGGAGATGAAGCTCACAGCTGAGGTTTTGAAGGAAACCTGGAAAGTTTTCAATCATTACCTTTCATTATCAGGAAGTCCCCTCCTCCTTTAACCTTTCATAAGATCAGTTTGCAGTTTGTATCCTTTAGATTCTTGAAACTAGTCACATTTTTCAAGTACCTTTCTAGCATGAATTTAAGTCAGATCAGAAAAGCTCAACGACTGACTCCATCCCCAAACCTTGGTACAGGAGGACTTCGACTGCATTGTTCCAAGTGCCTCCATCTACTTGACAGTTGTGTTGTTAATATTTTGTAATGCAAGACTGTACATAGGCATCAAAGCACTGCAGGGGCCCACTGGCCTAGATACATGCCCATGCTATCCCATACACCCTGCCACTTGTGACTGTCCAGCCTCAGGGAAAATCTCTTGGTTCTCCTAGACAAGACCCAAACCCGACTCTGCTTAACTTTCGAGATAGATGAAATGGTCATGAATAAAAGACACTCTGTATGCATGCCAACATGGTGATCCCCATCACAATCAGCAGGCAGGACTCAAGGGTACCCAAAGGCCATTCAAAACCCTCAGAACCCTCAAATGATGCTGTAAATGGGGGGGGGGCTGGGAACGTAAGGGAATGTCTCCTTCATAGGCTGACCACAAAGTATAGAGGTGATGACCACACTGGGAATGCAAGCCAGACCAGTTTCATGATCAATAAGTCTATCGTATTACAAGTCATTACCATAAAGCACAGCGAAAAAAGAACCTGATAGTCCGATAGATAAGAGTACCAAAGCTGATTGTGTAATAATCCTGCCTCTGCACATGGCTTAAATCTGCAAGACTCTGCACTAAAATCTTGGATTATGCAAGTGTTGTTTTCCCTTTTGTAAAGGGTAAATATTTTCTAGTATTAAGTGGGAAATTTGACCTATACTATAATTATGGTCACAAATAATACCTGTGATTAAAACAGATCAGTCAATGAAATGTTTCATTGTTAAGTGGTCTATATTTGTAGAATGATGGCTTATTTGTGCTGTACCTGGTGTTGTCCTTCCTCACACAAGGTTATACTTAAGACCATTCACTGTGATGAGAGTGATGTCTTTGAAGAGTTGAAACTGGGCCTTATAAAGGGAATTTTACAGAAGTCACACTGGTAGTAGGTGCTTTATTTTTAATTGACTAGGAAAACAGCTATTGTCATCCTAACTCTCAGGAAGTTTTTTTGCTGCAGCATAAAGTGACTTATTCCTATTTAATAGATTTTGTTGCTTTTCTCTAGTGATAAAATAAAACAGCATAAAGGCTACAGATTAGTCATAAATGCAGTACTGCTTCCTGGTAACCAATCAAACTTTTCCCAGGAGTCCAAGATCTCTGTTAAATAGCTACCAACAAGCAATTGGGAAGGTAGGAAAAAGGTGAGAGACAGACTTTGTGCTTCTTCTGAAAACAATATTAAATTTGCAGTTAAAGACTTCTTTCCTATTTTGTTGTTATACAATACCATACAAAAAGCCATTGGGTTTGGGTTTCTTTTCATACACACAGCAAGAGAGCTCATGGTGCATACTACCCTGGAGCTCCACCTCAAGGAAAAAAGGCATCTGTATCAAGCTGGCAGCACTCAGACGAAATCCATATTCTACTGGCAAATATTGATCCCTCTGAGCGAGAATTAAGTGAATTTCACTGATCCAGTCAGGCAGGTGGCTTATCATCCTGTAGGCAATGAGGAAAGGAAGAAAAGCTCTCTAGAGACAAGGCTCCAGAATATAAACCAAATAGGTTAGAAAGAAAAGACACTTGACTATCCAAGCTAAGAGCTGCTGCTTTTTAATTTTCCTTTAGCTGTTGACTTACAAAGTGTTTGTCAGACTCAGGGAAGGAGCAAACTCCAGATCCTCGACCTCACAAATTGTGTACAAGAGCAAATAGGAAAAAATGAGCAGCACTTCAGGAATAGTAAAAGGAATCTGTAGATGACAGAGCTCTTCACACCAACAGTGCCTCTAGGTCCCTGAAGAGAAGAGTAAAGCAGACCTCCAAATTCCTCTTTTCAGTTTGAGTAAATTAAGGATGTACTTTCCTTTAATAGACTAACCCCAAGTGCAAGCAATAAAAAACCTTAATTAGTTCCTGTTTACACTAATCAATTTAGGTGATAGTAAGATGATTGTTTACTGTGCTCTTCTAAGTCAAAACAAATAAACAATGAAAAGAAACCTCATTCAACAGCTTCCAGTACACATACAGGTGTTTGACGGGCACTTGGCATAGAGCTGAGTGAAAAGAACTATGAGAAAGGCTCCACATTTACTTTACTAGTTTCTGAGGCTTTTAATACCCACTTCTAAAATGACGTATGTTAAAAAAAAAATAAAGCCACCTGATAATTTCACCATCTCATATCCGATAATGGTCTCAAAACAGCCATGCTTAATTGCCCTTAAAGCACAGAAATACTAAGGGAAGGATTACTCAAGAGTACATGCAGACCTGAATGGGGGCCAGCATTCATACCTGCATGCTGTGACAGGAACATCATGCTGTACCTCCTCAGCATGAGGCACAGCACCCTCAAAGCTCAGCACAGATTTGTGCCAACCACAGTCAGCAGCAATGAATACATAAGAATCAGCCTGTTTCAAACATCACCCAAGCTACATTTTTTTCCTTCCTATTGCCAGTAGAGATTAAGAACTGGTGTAAGAGCATCAGAGTTACAGTAAGGGGAAGACAGTCTTGCATGGGAGCTAAACCTCCTTAAAAGAGAGCTAATTCTCTGCAACCAGTCAGGGTACTCACATGTTCAATGGACAAAGTCATCTACAGTAGTGAAGAAACAGGCACATACTGTGCTACTCTATCAAAACCTACCTCTGGAGGCAGCAGCTAAGAAAAAGTTTCAAGGTTCTGCTGAGATTAAAGTACCAACCATAATGACTTCAGGGTAGCTTTACCAGCTTATTTTTGTATTAATCACCCAGCAGCCATGAGACAGTTGTAGGTTTCCATTTTATCTGCTGCAAAAGTCAGTTTTCAGTTCAATTTATGGAAATAAAATGTAGTTATAAAATAATTTACACCCAAATCCTTTCCCCCTGAAAGAAAGTCACCAACACATATGCTCCAAATAAAAAGGAAAACCAGAAATAAGGAGGCAAGTCATCATTAACATCCTCAATAGAGGAAATCCTGATGTGGTTCCTTCAGTTTCATTGCTTTCTTACTGACCAAAAAAGAAAAGAATTTCTGTCAGATGTATTCAACCACTAACCTGCTCCCAGACTCAGGAGAAAACAGGGGCCTGCTTTATGGCAATACTCCAAGGGGCCAGTAGCTCCCTGAGGAGCAAGAAGCAGCTCCAGGGTGCAGCAGGGCAGGATCTTGCAGCCAAAGTCCATTCCACCTCACTACCCCAGCCAGCAGGGTGAGCTAGATACTGTGGCCAGGCAGGACTTTGGTGATGAAGCAGATTAAACATCAAGCCAGGACATGATTTGGAACCATAGACAGGCAAGGGAATATCAGTGGGGCTTTGAAGACCACTAAACCTACAAATAGGTATTAGAGAAACTAATAGCCCTGGCCTGAGCTTAAATAGTGCCTTTGGCCCCATTAGCAGGGTGTGGATAGGAGCAGAGTGAGGATGTTCAGGACATTAAGGTTTGGTGGTACCCTCAGAGACTGGATGTTTGCTGCTACTCCTTCCAACTGTCAAATGTATTTTCTATTATGTTTTTCAGGTGCAGGAGAAAGATGCATACATGTCTCATATGTGCACATCCAGAGGAAATCTTTCTTGGTACTTTTTCCAGCACAATCCTACTGTTGAAATTAGGCAATCCATATTCATTCACTCCTGTAGGAAAGTCTTTACCATCTGGCTCAGTAAGCGCCTTCATCCAAATCATTTGTAATTTCTGCCATATAGTAGTGTGAGATGGTTTATATCACTATTTTGGGATAAAACCAACATGGTAGAAATCCTCTTTTTTACTGGAGCTTCCACCACTGCCATCACCCTTTGAACTGTGCTACTGATAAGAATATATTTCTCAGTGTCCATAGGGTGCAATAGGAGAAAGATAATAAGACATTCAGTTCAGGGGCATGATAGGATACTCCCTCCTTCTATCTCTTAGGGATAAAAAGGGCTTGTGGGCAAACATGTATACAATCTCTGTAGGCGCCAGCAGGGTGGCTTCAATCAACACATTCTATATTACATAGATTATGTCTCAAATATATGCACCACTAAATGGTCTTTCCAGATTGCCCAAAATCAGTCCTGATAGAATCTCCTTATATCAGAAATACAAGCATATTGTTCTTTATTTGCCCATGCATTACATGAATACAGTTTTATGCTGACTGCTACTCCAGGTCACAGATCAAGAAATCAAAAAGTTCAATGCTAGTTTGCCGTAGGCTGAATTAGTTTATTTTTAGTGCTTTTTTAGTATTTGTTTTATTTAAATTACTTGCTTAAATTTCTTTTGCTCTAGGAAAGTCTATGAAACCTATGAAGTGCTTTATCTTTTCCTGACTGGAGCTAAAACTATGTGATAACTATAAGGCTTTTACAAGTCCTCCTGAATCTTTAATTTGTGGTTTTATTTACACACCTTAAAAAAATAGTCTTTGAAGATTATGATGGGTTTTTTTGTCTGTGGGAGAACATAGTCTTCATCCAACTTGTAGAGGAAAGAGACACTCTTCCCAAATGGAGCCATATACATTTCCCTATTCCTGTGCAAAAACAATTCACCACATACTTGCAAACCTAATGCCAGTCCTTGCAATAGATTGTGTCCACATATGCTAGAGGAAAAGCAATAGGATCATAGGGGAAACACAGGCTAAAGCAAATCAGCCCTTTCACATTAAATGCTACCATATAGTGTTTCAATTGTTTGATATTGATACTATAATTTTGCATGTTGGTGGCTGCCTGTGCAATCCATAAGAACAAATTACTGCAATCACCAACTGTTTACCAAGTGCTTCTGATTCATTAGCTACTCTTTGATCTAAAAATTATATTTTCCTATTAACGGTTAAGTACCATAAATGTACATTAATTTAAATGGCAAGGGAGATAAGCTTAAATAACACAAGAAAATATAAGGAAAAAGAAAAAGCACAGGATTGGGTAGTCATGTATTTAATGGCAGTCTCCCCACTATGCTCTTTCCTTTTCTTGCCTGCTTGCTGTAAAAATTGCAGTGATTGTCACTGCTAAGAATTTGACACTGCAAGAATTCGTCAGACTCCTGAGATCTCCCAGGTCTGATGACCATTTCAAACTGCTTGTCTTTCCCAGTTTCCTTTACCTCCAGATGCATTGTAGGCTCTGGACAGTCTATCTTCCATTAAGAGATGGGCAGGGGATTTATGTGTATATAGTTAGATGACCTGAGTTGACATTCAAGACCCAATTCTTATTTTTGCTAAGGTTGTCTTATATTATAATAAAGTAAAGCACCACTAGCAGGCATCAGGTTCTCATAACTGCATTACTGCCTGTTTTTACTCTGGCTAAGAGTTCTGTGGTGAACACCAAGAGAGAAACCAGAATTGAATAGTAGCAGGCATAATCAATCTTAAACAAAACTAAGGTATACATCAACTGTATGCTCATTAATTATTTTGTTGTTACCGTGCTCAGATGTCCCAGTGGCACCACGCCATGTAGTAGTACACGTACCAACACAGCTTCTTTACCAAAAGTAGATATGCTCCATTTAGCATTATAATGTATTTTATAATATATCAGCACATGGAAAGTGAACACTATTTTCCTTTCTGGATATAGAAATACGTGTCATTGCTAAGCTCACAGCTGACTATTATCTAGTGTAGACAGCTGAGAATGTGAGAAGGTTCACTAAAAACACATTGCACCAAAATTTCTCCTTCTCTTCAAAGAAAGGTTAGTCCATAACAAAAAGCAGAGTCTATTAAAAGATGCTCAGTAAGATATGTATTGTCTATTCTCCAAATGTTTGTCACAGATGGCTTTCTGTCTGTAACTACCATTTGAGAAAATACTGATTTATGTTCCACAGAACACAGGAAAAATTACAGAAGGAAATTAGTGCCAGCCACTAGAAAGGAGCAGGCTCTACTAAGTAAATTGCAAAACTGTAGGAAGAGCTCCTATTACTCAGGGTTGAAACTCTCCTAGCATCCAGAGAAGAAGGCTGAATGATGTGCAACGTGTCAACATGTCCTTATTTAGGTACTGCTGCATTGCAAGGGCTGCCAAACAACAGGAAAGCAGCTGGACCATGAGAAAAGTAGGTACAAATGTTTAGTGCAATGGCTCTGAAGTCATGTGTACAGGAAGCCCATAAACAAGCACTAATCACAGTGTAAGAGTGCACACCTAGTGACTGCATAACCCATACCATCAGCATTGAGAAATAACAGCACCCTGGGCTGCCAGTTCAAAGAATTTACTACACCTTTCCTCAGGCTACTTCCTGCTGTTACAGATGCCAGTTTTCTGGGTTGCACACAGAGGTACCAAGCAGCAAAGCAAGAAGACATATTTCCGTGTCCATGCCCTAATAAAAGCTATGCAGAGGACACTTTTCTTGGCAGGTGACATTCATTCCCACTGCTCCTAAAATGTACTGTCAAGGTAGCACATTCTGCAACGGATCTAAAGGAGGCTCAACACTTGTCAAGTCTCCTGAAAATTCCCATCATCTCAGAGAGCTCTGTAGACTCCAACATAACATTTACCATCTGATAGTCTCCAGACATACAATACCTAATATAACCTTTCATATGGGCCCTTTTCAATGACAGTCTCAATGCAATATCTCATCATGTGCAGCCTCACAAACCTAATGGAAGATGTGAGAATAAATTTCAACAATATCATTCCACTGAAATAAAGAGTTCAGATTCTTATTGTGATGCTCCACCTTGAATTTAATCACTGCACCTGATTTAAAATCTTTGTTATCAAGAACAGCAGCTAAAGCCTGTGATAGAACATCCTGCCTTCATGTGTTTGGGGCCTCCTGTCTGTACTGCACAAAGTCAATACTGCTCAATCAAAGCTTTCTCTGTATCTCAAGAAGGTAGTTACCAGGTTTTTTCACAAAAGAAGCTATTTTCTCACACCTGAACACATTTCTGGCCAAATGGACCGGTACAGGCCTTACCTGCCAATCCTTTTTCACTGTCCCAAAAACTTGAGGTTTGTTGGTTTGGAATAAATCAAAACCACTGGCTCTTCATTTTTTATAAAAGAAAAGGTTTTTCATTGAAAAATGAGAATTTGTCAAATTGCTACTGAAGCTGAATCCTGCAGGAATTGTGGAACTAGGACCAACATCTGCAAAAACGGGTCTAGTTTTATTGCATTCAGTTAACTGAAATATATAACTCACCCAGCTATAAAGTAGGCTACTCAGCTGGAAAACCAATGTATCTTCAGTTTTTGACATTTTAGTATATAAAGATTTTCTTAAATCATTATTTGTTGTTATAGATAGATCTGCTAAACTGCATAATCCACCAACTCCATCCGTAAGGACAAAATAAGTAGTTGTCATTCAACACTCCATCTACACTGTCTCTACCAGATGTCTTCTCAATCTTCTCTTCATCACCCAAACTCAGCTGCAATACCTGTCCTGAATATCACTTTATTTCAAATGAATTCCAACAATATGGTTTATAAGGTATAGATTTTAAGTTAGTTGAGGGCCTGCGTCTTGATGGCTGTTAAGACCTGGATCTGTGACTGAAGTTGGGTGCAGGATTTCCAAAGGACTCCTGTGGGGCTGCAGCACTGGTGGGCCAGGTCATTTCTTCCACTGCAGTATATCAGGATCTTTATCAATGGGGTCACTGGGTACTTAAATGGCAAAATCAGTGAGAACACAAGGGAACCTGCACAGTTATTTAGAAATGGAGATGTAAACAGCAGGTGAACTAAGGTTATACCATTGGTTTAGCTGCTGATTTCCTTGGTTATTGTTGTAGAAGTCAGGTCAGTGATTAGGAAATAATTTTAGGGAATGTGTCTTCCAGTGGAAGGTTCCTCATTTATATGAATTACGAACTAGACTGATGATGCATACATCAAACAAAGACAGCCCTAGGAAAGAAAATAAGCTTCCAGATCAGGCACAACATTTGCACACATTTTTGGATCCTGAAAAGCACCACACAGAACATTACATGAATTTATAAATAAATTAAATGCTTGAAACCAATTTGATGCAGTTAGTCAACCCTAAAGAGACTTATTTAGAGCTATTCACTGCTGCTGAACAATATGTTTTCCATAGATTCATAGGTGGAGCCAATATCTCGCTATCTGTAAAGCTGCTCTACAGCTCCCTTGTTTTCAGCTCCTTAGAACTGTACCATTTTTAATAAATTAAGCTCCCATTTTCCAGACTCACCTTTGCCTTAGGGTAAATATTTTGGAAAATTTTAGCCAGGAAAAATACAGCTTTTTTNTATCATATAGCAGATGCATTTCAAATGGCAGCCCAAAAATCCAGCACTTGTGCTTTCAGGATGCACTGATTTTTTTTTTTTTTTTTTTTTTGGGTTTTTTTTTTTTTTTTTTTTTTTTTTGCTTAAAAAAATAATTTTTTTTTTTTTTTTTTTTTTTTTTTTTATATGTATGTAGATAAGACTATGAAAAAAATATTTTACTGTGTTTGCATTAGTAGTTCCAATGACTTTAGGCAAAGTTTGTGTCCCCTGCTCTTGAGCAGCAACATATTTGGCAGGGAGATTTTGTGCTGGCAAGTCTCTACATTAGGAATGCAACTTTTGCCAAAAAAAATGGAAATGTATCCTAATTTGGCCAACTCATAAACTGTAACAAACCATGCCTTGCACGTACCCATGTATCCTGCTGTACCTGCTGGATGCATACGGTTAAATTCTCTGAGGACTGCATTTGAGTGGAAATGCTCAGACTCAGGCTAGCAGATGACTTTATCTGCAATTTGTCTTCTGGAGTGTTCTGGGATCTTCCCACACTGGGCCTGGAACCACTGACAAGAAACCTTTTCTCCAGTTTTTGACAGACTGCAGACTGTCTGCAGTGCCTGCTGGCCTTAGAGCTTGTGGGAGAGGAAAATGCCTGATTAACACACAGAACCAGCAAGGGTTCGACTTCAGTGGGAGAGAACAGAGGGTAGACTTCAACTGAGGCAGCCAACTGACACTCAGCATGGAGGAGGAATAAAGGGACATCTGATAAGCAGCTGTGTTCCCTGAGAATCATCATGTTTGGAAAGGCAAAAAAAATAAAGGAATAAAGAGGTGATCACAACCCTGAAACAGACAACAGTGGGTGAGGAACCAGAGAGGAAGCTGGGTCACTTTGAGGCCGTGACTTGAGGAAAAGGACAAAATCCATGTAGGCAATGAGAAAACAACAGCAAGTCTGAGGACAAGGGCCTGAGTGAAGCAGCCTAGCAGAAAGGTGTCAGTTCCACCACGGCTCATGAGCCCGTCAGTTGATGCTCTGGGCTTTTGGAGATACCTGGCTGTAGTGAAACTGATTCAGTAGGATAAAGATCAAGAAGCCTGGGGCAGGGACATGAGAAATGCTTTGTCACAGGCATAACGGCTGGGAATGGGGACTGAAGGCTTGAGAAAGAGGTCTGGAAGGTAAGAGAATGTCTGCTGGAAAACTCTATGTGCAACCTGAGATTTGTGCTGAAAACCAGCACTGGACTTGGAGAAGAAATAGGTTAAGGAGGTAGATATAGAGAAGGAGAAGCTATGTAATTATACAATTTAAAGTGCTATCAAAATATATAGGCACAAAGACACAAGTTATGGTTGCACTGACAGTTATTTCTGGCATACCCCGGCCACGCAGTCCTTGCTAGCGATGCCTCCAGCAGATGCGCATCATTGCAAGTCCCAGGGGAGCGCAGCCACGTTGGACACCCCTATCCCCAAAAGCAGCCAGATACCTAAATAGAGCCACCGGCCCCTGGCACAGAAGCCACAGACAGGTCAGGGATAGGGACGGCGCCGGCGGCGACAGCCCCACCGGCACTTCCTGGCTTCGTAGCTACGGGAGCCACATGTTTTCCCCGAGCGTGGCCAGCACTCGATACCCTCGGGGTGTCCGGCAGCACTGATAGCTGGAGCGGGGCCGGATCCAGCCTTCTTTTAAGGAGCGTAGAGAAGGGTGACCCGGTCCCTGGGAGCCGGGGTGAGGCGAAGAGCAGGCGGGCCCTGAAGTCGCCTTTTGCTCCTCAGCGCCTTTGATCAAGGAGCTCTGAAAAGCAGGAAAAGATGTCAAATGCTTTTTGGAAAGGGAAGAGGGAATGGTGGGGGGAGGAGGAGAAGGGGAGGGAAAGCGTCCAAAGCGAATGGAGTGCGTTGTTCCGCCGTGTCCCGCGGAGCCTCCGATGCCGCGTCCGACAGTGCGCCCTCTCCGTTGGGTGCTGGGAGTCGGCCCGGTACTGTCCCGCCGCACCGACAGCGAGGGAGGGCTCGGCACCGCGTACAGAGTCTCTGAATGAACCGGTGGGGAACGGCAAGGCTGCGGCCGTGTTAAAACGATAGTTGTAGATGGGGTACGCTCTTACTTCCATAACTTGTCCACACCTATTTGTTCTCTAAGTCTTTGCGAATAACAGACTGTGATTCCTTTATAAACGCCTTCAGTTGCAAGCCTGTTTCACTGTAGCAGCTATAACAGGATAATATCAAACTGGTTTGCAATATGAAACCTCAAAGAGCTGAAGACTCCTCAGAGCTGGGGTTGTTTGGCTGTAGGGCTGAGCCAGCAGACCTCCGTGGATCCACTTACTGGTTCTTTAGTGCTCTCCGAAGGTGCTCGCTTGCAGAGAGGTAAATGCGGTGACTCTGCATGCAGACTTGTGAGTCTGAAGCCTTTGCCTTTCGGCACCGGCTTGCATGTTGTCTCTGTGACTTTGTAAAATCACTTAGGCTGAGATAGTAAGAGTTGGTAACCCATCTTCTGTGTTTCACCGTGACTTGAAACGAGTCAAGGACGTTGGAAGTCCAGGGAAGGTCGCTGACAGATTTTCTTAAAGTTAAAATAAAACATTGCAGCAAGTCACTTTAGCATTATCTCTTGGAAATAGCATGAAGAGCAGTGCTCAGGAGTTATTTAACTGACGGTCGTTTTAGCGAATTGGCAAGTCCATCACGTCTAGGAAGGGAACCAGCATGCCAGAAAGTGCTTCCAAGACGGGTTTTGTCTCCAAGGAAGTTCAGTTTTTCAGCACTGTGTTTAAAGTTCAGGAATTGTGTTTTGTAGTGGGGTAGGGAAGTGATGGAAGTGTGGGTTTTGGGGGAAGGGTGGGTGATTTTCATGAAGTATCAGGATCTGGTACTGCAGCTAATGAGAAATTGCTGTTTGTATTTCATACATCCAAGAAAGAGGCCTCCCGTGGGAGAAAACAGCCCAAGTTTTCCTGCTTTCCGTGGAACCGAGATCAAGGCCACAACAGTCCACTGGCCAGGCTCTGGATACTCCCCCTTGGAGCCAGAATCTTCATTCGGGTACCACATCAAGTGTGGTATATATAGGTATACCCACGGTGTGTTTAACTTAGAGATCACACTTTAAAGCGGTGGGAAGAGTGGGTGAAAGCCTGTGATAGACAGCTAGAACATGCACGGCTTGGTTCTGGGTCCGTTTTAGCTTTTCCTTTTTTAAGCTTGTGTTGCTGTCTGAGTGGCGGCACAAACTTGTTTTCCTAATTAAATACTCTTCGGTACTTCTCTAAGGAGACTTGGCAGGAGGCAAGGCTTTGGGGAAATAACGTTTCAGATGGTCAAGACCTTTTTACAGGCGACACTGAGAGACCAGGACCATCTTGCCCTCTCTTCTGCTTCTGGTGCTGTGCTGTACCCTTAGAGGAGCTATTCTGGAAGACTTGGGTATGCACAGCATTTTTGCAGCTACACAAAATGAAGACATTTAAGAACAAAAGATTACTCTGGACGGTCAAACTGGAACGAGTTGGAAGGCTACATTTAGGAAGTGGTTTCTTGGACACTAATTAGGACCATTTGCTTGGGGTTGCCATTATTTTCCTTTTAGTCTGGAGGGCACAATAGATCAAATGATTTATATATCATTAACAATTCTTGTTAACCATAAGCAGGGTTGGGTTTTCCGTACTGATTACTGAGCAATGCAGTAAAGACTTGTTTTATTTCTCCTCCAGTGTCCGTATGAGCAAGTTAATGGGAAAGACCAGCCCAAAAAGAAGCGCTTCAACTAACTTATGCTTTTTAATGTGTGAATATTAATATCTTCCACCCTGTGAAACCAAAGTCCATCAGCCCTTTGTGGCTTCCACAGTTGAAATACTGGCGTTTGCTGTACCTGATCCTGGCTCCCAGTGAATGCATTTTAATTGTAATAAAACACAAACTGAACCATATGTGCACGTGTGTTTCGGATGCCGCATTGTTGATCCCCCTTTCCCTTTCTTCTGAGCTACAAGTAACGGTCTAGAATCTCATAATACGATGAATTTCACTTTAAAACAAACTAAGAGAGCGAGCATATGCACTCATTAAGACTCCACGGATTTATTTAACGTTGCTTTTGTATGCCCCGTGATGTCCAAGATGACCGTGGTACGCCCAGGAGTTTCGGGAGGGAGGGAGGGGCTGGGAGGGACGTTGTGCTGTGTGTTGTGCTGTGCTGCGTTGTGCTGCTGCGAGCACCGGGCGCGGCTCCCCACCGGCAGCTGCGGGTGCCCCGGGCTGTTCTCCCTCGGGCGTGAGCCCATTCCCTTCGGCGCGCCAGTGGATGCTCCGGCCTCTTTGTGAAGTGAGCCTGGGGATGCCAAAGCAGCAGAGCCGCATCCGGCCCGGAGCACTTCCGAAGAGAGGCCGGAGGAGCTGCAGACTCCAGGCCGAGCCCGGGATTTCGCCACGGGTCTCGGGGGGGCCGGGCGGCGGTGGTGGGGGGGATCCTGCCGCCGTGAGGCAGGGACGAGGAGGCTCCCTGACACACTCATTACCGGATTAAACCCCCGGCACTGAGATGGGGGATGGGAGAAAGAAAGGCTCCACAGAATCGCTTGGGTTCCTGAATAATTTAAATTCTTTGTATTTGATTGAACATCGGTCTGTTTGGTGCCCAAGTTTGTAAAAGCCTTTGAAAGACAAAACAATTCTGTTTGCAAACATAATATAAAGTGTAAAGCGCACTACAGATATTCATGAGCACCCAGGAGATACCGAGCACTCCTGTACGGTAGAGGCACCGTTGCCAGGAGCTCTTTCATCTTTGTTTCATTAACACAAAAGTTCCCCTTTATTTCCTGCTAGAGTTACTGATATCCGAACTACCGTATTTATTGTCTCGCACGACTTTTCCCACAGATCTTCATTAAGACTAAACGGTAGTCCCGAAGCTACCTATCAACCGTGTCGACGAATTGCTGCGCCCAGAGAACCCCACAGAAGCCCAGATCGGGCGGGTACCTCCAAGCTGAGCCGGTCTCCACTCCTCCCTACCCCTTTCCCCGGTTCCCCTGGGCGAGAACCTGGAGCCAGGGAGTGCTACACAGCAGCGCCGGTAGGGACCTTGTTTGGGAGGGAGCGGGGTCACCCGGCGGGGCTGGATGTTGCGAAAGGCAAGGCTATTTTTCTTTCCATTTATGTACTTTCAAATGAAGCAGACAGTTTCATTTAGACGGGAAACTATTGTTATTTGCTTGGTGTCCCATTTTGGTCTTTCCTCAGCTTTGGTTGAACGTAATGTCTTGAAACCTATTCCAAAAAGATGCTTGCACAGTCTTCCAGATGCTAAGACTTAGATCATTTGAACGTCAGCGCTGCCTTCTGGTAACAGAAAACATCCAAATGAATTTCGTTTGTGTATTAACATCCGTCAGATGGGAGGGTAGCACACTTTAGAGCTAAAGTCTGTTTCCATCGTTTTAGCAATCGGGTCCACATGAACATCTCGTCTGGCAAGTCAATAGGTTGAAGCTACAGTGAACAGACTGAGTCTAAATATCTGAAATGACTTGGAATAGCTGTACTAACAAATAATGACTTAACGTATGAGGCTATTACCGCTGTTTATATAGCTTCGAGTGTGCATGCAAATAGACGGAAAGGGTGGTCATGGCGGGGAGGGACAGCTTATAGCACCGGGTGAGCTGTGCACCACGGGGATGCGAGCTGAGCCCAGCCCCACTGCGAAGTGCAGCCGGCGGGTCCCGGCTCCGTGCGCAGATCACTCTGGCTGAAGGGCCACTGGCTACCGCTCTCCCCGCCACCGCTCGGCCTCGGCTCCCGGCCGTCCTGCGAGGTGGGGAATGTGTAACGCCATGTCCGCCTATGTCGTTGCCACGGCGGTAATAATGAAATAAAGCCTGACAATAGTTAGGCGCGACCCAGCAGGTGGCTTATTATAAGCCTTGCATATTCCTCTGCCTCCTGCTCCCATTAGAGTACCGGTAATTGAGGAAAAAAATATTTTAGGCGCTTCGGAGGGTAAGCGGAGAGGCAGTGAAGAGCCAGCGACAGCGCTGCCCAGCCGGGCCGGGCTCCCCAGCGCCCCGGCACCCTCCGGCAAAGTCGCAGCAATAACAACCGTGGTGATTATGATGACAATAGTAATTATTACTCTTGTACCTGGCGCGGATGTCAGCTGCTGTCGCAGGAAGCTAAGAAGAGAGCAAGTCCCATGAAGGCACCTCACTCTCACTGCGCGGTCCGCCACCTCCCAGCCCTGGCACAGACCGACGGGTTTAGCTAATCCTGCCCGACGGTGCTCCCGCGTTGGCCTGGAATGGTTTTAAACTTCCTGCTCGACAGCGGATTTCATTAAAACCTTATTGTGAAAGTGCTCGCGATCCAGACCATGGGAGCAAAACGGACTTGCACGGCCCCGGAGCCGGCAAAGCAAACTCTGCGTGCTCAGAGCTGCCACTCATCTGCCCCAAACCCACTCCACTCCAAGGGAGATACTGCGGCTTTTCAGTTCTCGGCCAGCAACGCTCCCCCCCAGCCCGCCACCTCCCTGTCTGGGCTCTCCAGGTGAGCTGCTGTCAGCTGGCCCGTGCTCTCCCCGCAGGTCCCCGTTAGCAGTGCAGGCGGCCCCCCCTCCGCTGCCCTCCAGGCCCTGCCCGCGGGAGGGCGGGCGCGGCGCTGCCTTGGGGCCTCCCCCGCGGAGGAGCCCGGGGCGGGGAGAGTGGCTGCCCGTGACACCGCGCTGTGACCCGGCCATGCCGATCTCCGGTCTGCTGGCAGAGCCGGCGGCCAGCGGGACCAGGCAGCCCTGCCCCGGGGCGCCCGGCAGGACCCCCGCCGGCCCGGCGGTGCGCACCTTGGCGGGGAGCGGAGCCCTGCCCTCTCCGCACACCGCCGGGTCTCCGCTCCTTGACCCGCTCCACGGAAGGCCATTAGCATCCCTTGCTTGCCTTTTTTTTTATTATCATATTTTAATAGATTACCAAGCCGGCCATGTAGACCTCAGGGTCACATGGCTCAAGGGAGAAGGACTGAAACTGTCGTGGGAGTTAAGAGAAACAGGCAAACAAATCCAAAGCGCCGAGTCATCTTGTGTTCCAGCTCCAGAAGGAGCTCCCCGGCCATCCGGCCCTTGCCGTAAACCCATTCCTGCGAGAGCCGCCCCGCCGCAGCCCCCCCGGGAGCGGCCGGGGTCCGGCTCCCGCCCCACCGCCGGCTCCGGCGTGTCCCCCCCGCCCCTCTCTGAGGAGGGAGGCTCCGAGCACGAGAAATTACTCCCGACTCTCTATTTTTCTATTGTTTTCAGCCGGTGGATCAATTGTCATCAGTACTGTCACCTAAGAAGCAATGATTCCGATTCATCTTGGCATCTGATTTTATTCTAATGGGTTAAATTGGGTTCACTTTTACAATTACCCCAGGTTTGACTGCGTAGTATTGCATGACAACTCACAGTTTCATCGGGTTTGGCAAAGCGAGGTTGCTCCATGAATCCGTATATCATATCACATCAGATCAGGCTGAAGTTTGCTGTTTAGCGACTCCATTTGAGAGGCTTTTTATGAAAGTGGGAAGGGTTGATGCAGTCCATGGCTGGTTCAGTGCGATTTTGAAAGGAAAAAAAATGTGGCGAGATGGCAACAACACGGGGCTTGCTGCTCAGCTGTGAACAAGCACAGAACGAAAAAAACGACATGATGGGGGAACGTTCAGCTCGCTGCAATATTTTTAGCAGCCTCTCAGTCCTCGCCTTTTTTTAATTTCCTAATATGTTCTTTGCTTTATTACTTTTATTTACAACCAGCTCCCCATTAACACCTCACCTGATTACTGAGGAGCTGAGACAGCTAATCAAGAAAACCCAGCAAACCAGCCAAAATTGAGAGGTGGGATTTATTTTTGCTTTCATTCATTCTTCTTTATTTATCTATCTGGGCTTGGGAAAAGATTTCGAAACAAACAGAAAATAAAAGGCAGGTATAAGTGAGTGTATGTGAGAGGTCAGAGGTTAGAAATCCACATCAATTCTATATTAGAGGCTATGGAAGGGAGCGGGGGGGGGTGTGGGGGGGAATCTTTCCACCAAGCAGCTTGTTTATTTTAATTAACATAGGGATCCTCTGCTAGGAGCAAGGAACAACCTCCATCTACTGGCTAGATCATTGCGTCTCTTCTCCATCCAAAACCCATCCCTCATCACTCATTAAGGAGGGTACAATTTTGGAAGAAGCTTCTAAGGTCTCAAGGTAAGCTTCTGCATGAGCCTTTGCTAGCGGTGCAGCTATCTGGACCTCACGGATGTCATTTGCGGGATGTTTCTTTGGCGTGGTGACTCGTTTGGGTTTGGGTTTTCTTGTTTCTGAAACAGCACAGAACGGTTGTTTCCCCAGGTGTATTCGCAGACAACATTTGGTGTATCTGTGTTCTCATCCAGAGAGATAGCAGCCTAGGAAGACTGAGCCATTCAGCTCAATTAGGGGGGAAAAAAGAGGAAAAAAGAAAGGAGACGAAAGGAAAAATAACCCCAAAAAAGACTGGGTTGTTTTGTTGGTTTTTTTTTTTTTTTTTTTTCTTAATATATTTTTTTCTTTTTAGCTTTTTTTAATTTGATTATTATTTTTTAATGGAGTGGCTCCTTTCACCTGTCTGTGAATAGAGCCTACTGTAAAGAAGTCCTTTTCAAAAGCATCAGGCTATGATAGTTTCCAATGGCTTCTTTACAACCGGAGTGCAAACACGGTTACGGTTAATATCAGACAACTAGGAAGCTAATAATGCTGAGGTTCTGGGCGGTGAACAGTTCCGTGTTAGACAATAATCCGCCTCTCCTGCTTTCTTCTGGCCGTGTGCTCAGTTGTTTGTGGTCAGTCACAGCACTTGGCTATGTGTCTAGGATTACTATGCAAAGCACCTAATTGTTTATTATTTAAATATCATCTCCTTAAGCAAAGGAATACGTGGATTATTTTACATGTTTTCAGATTACCGGGAGGTACAAGCATGTTGGAGGTACGGGGTTTTCAATTCGATGATCCTTACTGTTCAAGACGCCCTGGGCTAGTGTTACTCGTGATGCCTGGGGGGGGGGG
>NDXB01004879.1:0-27476 GCA_002631895.1 Agapornis roseicollis | reverse complement strand
GAGGTTGTTTGTTTTTCCTCCCCCCCCCCCCCCTCCTGTTTATCAGCAAACGCTGCCCCGGGTTTCCCGGCAGAGCTTTTGTCTCGGCCGTCCCTCCGTCTCCCTTTGTCCCGAGCGACACTCCTCGTGGGGAGCAGATTAACGGGAACTTGAAGAAGTTTCCTAATGAAAACACGCTAGGTTTAGCTGAGACCAGCCTGTGCCCACGTCCCTGTGGAGACAGCGTTGTCACTTACTCTTTATACCATCCACCTGTCCCCTTTCTGTTACTCTTGTTTTAAATGGATTGCCTTGCTTTGGAGACGGAGTTTTTGGCTCTTTTAAGCGCGGCTGAAAATTTACTGGGAAGTCGGGGCAAGCTTGCATCCCCTGCCATAAAGTTTTGGTGCTGCAAACCGGTGTTTTTCTACTTTAAAATGCCTTCCTTAGGGAGTGCTCTAACACTAAAACGCCAAAGTAAGGGGGAAACTACAGGCTTTAACTTCGGTACTTCAGGAAAGAATGGGCTCTACTTTTCTTCCTGAGGCCTAATCAGTTGTCTTCGCATATTGAAATGACATTAGATTGCTAGGAGAGGTTTAATGGGATAAACACGAAAGCCGAATCGCGGTAAACGGTTCCCTAGCGGGGATGGTCCCTGTCCCCCCTCAAACTTCCCGCCGGGAGAGGGCCGTCGGTCCCAGAGAGCGGTCAGTCTCCGTGTACCGGCCGCCGTGCCCAGCCCGGGCTGCCCGCTTGTCCTTCTCTCCCTGTCTCATCTCCTTGTGGTCTGGTTGCTTTGCAGAATATGCCCCCAATGAGTCCCGAGAAGCCTGCTTTGTGTGCTGGTTGTGGAGGGAAGATCTCAGACAGATATTACCTGCTGGCTGTTGACAAACAATGGCACCTCAGGTGTCTTAAGTGCTGTGAATGTAAACTGGCTTTGGAGTCAGAACTCACCTGCTTTGCCAAGGACGGCAGTATTTACTGCAAGGAGGATTACTACAGGTACAGCAATAAATCCCCCAGGTTCAAAAGCACGTCCCCTCAAACGGCATTATGAACCGAAACGCTTTTTAATCCATACGGGCTTTTAAAGGTATCCCTTCCAAAAAGTTTCGAGCGTTCAAAACCTGAACGGCTCCACAGGGGACACGCCGAGTGAGCGTGTGTACCGGTACACAAACAGACGCAGGAGAAGACCCCGGGTCTCCCGCTGCTCTGCGGTTTTCCTCCGCAAATGCCAGGCTAAGACCCAGCAGAAGTTTCTCTGTGCCAGCAGTGTGACACTTTTACTGCTGCCGGGAAGCGGGCCTGGGGGAAGCGGCATCAGCAGCTGAGCCCGCGGCCCCCTGCACAGCCCGCAGCTGTACCGCCAAGCAGCCGGGCCGCGGGACCGGTCAGTCGTACCATGTGTACGTTACAGCTTTCCCACTGCCCTTTTTGTCTTTACACGGATGTCGGGGGAGAGGGGATTCGATTCTCCCCCTCCGCGTTTCTCCATGCTCAGGAGCAGCGGGAGGGCTCTTGCAAAAGTCCTAAGGAAACATAATAGATCAGCTTGGCAGAAGGAGCAAAGCGCTTCCCCCTGGGACCCCAGTGCTGAGTCCCCAGTGGTATTTCCCACCAGCCGGAGCGCCGGCAGCGGGCGGCCAGGGTCCATTGCCCGCACTAAAGATCATTCCGGAATGGGAGGGCGAGACCCTGGCGGCAGGGGGGAAGGCGGGCGGCTCAGGGAGAGGTCTGTCTCGCCTTTCTAGGTGATACCCACTTTCCTGTTTCCTTCAGAAGGTTCTCTGTGCAGAGATGTGCCCGCTGCCACCTTGGGATCTCAGCCTCTGAAATGGTCATGAGAGCCAGGGAGTCGGTTTATCACCTGAGCTGCTTCACCTGCACCACCTGCAACAAGACTTTGACCACGGGCGATCACTTTGGTATGAAGGACAACCTGGTTTACTGCAGGGCCCACTTTGAGTCCCTTTTGCAAGGAGAATATCCCCCCCAGCTGAGCTACACCGAGCTGGCTGCTAAGAGTGGAGGGCTGGCCTTGCCCTACTTCAACGGCACGGGCACGGTCCAGAAGGGCAGGCCGAGGAAACGAAAGAGTCCTGCCTTGGGAGTGGACATCGTCACCTACAACTCAGGTGGGAAACACACGCCGAGCCTCTCTCCCACTCCTCTAAAAGGGCTTTTTCGGGCTTCCCCTTAGCTAGGCGGTGCGCGAGGAACTCAGCCAGGACAGATCCTGCTTAACCATTAGAAAATCAAACAAACAGCCCTCTGAGGGCTGCAGCGTTCGCAGGAAGGCTAACAGCAGCCCTCCTCAGAGGCTGTCTTTGCTTATTAATGTCAAACACCCGAAGTTAGCCACTTCCCATGGTAAAGACAAAAAAAAAAAAGAAAAAAAAAGAAAAAAATTCCAGCTCCAAACCCACAACTCCCTTGCTCTAAAAGAACTTCAGATACACTGTTACGATTATTTGTATTGTAGTATTATTGACAGCACTTCACCAGTTAGACCTCAAATTTGAGGTAACCAAACGGATCAGAAAAGAAAAAATAGATTAAAAGTTTTAAGTACATGGCTCCTACAAAGCCAATGCAGCACGCACACAATTCCACTTAGATAACCAATTTATAAGAACTAACTCTTCAGGCTGAATAATTCTGTGTTACTGGAACATAAACGAGCAAGAGGCCAACTGTAAAGTGTACAAGAGGCCAACGAGTGTTGTTCCCTGTAACTAAGCTCTAACAAATGTAATTAAGGATAACGTTTTCCACTCTCTCAAAGGTAGGAAAGGAGCAAGTGTTGCCCTGTACTAGATATCTTCCCTAACTTCAGTTACTGAAGTACCCAAAACGTGTCTGAACACACAGTGTTAGGGACCAGAGGTAAAGGGTTGCAGAGATGGTCAAGCAGTTTAGGTGGCGTTTAATCAGATGGAAGCCAAAAGCAGTAAGGGGAAACCCGATTTAACAAGCTACCGACTCCAAACATTGCTTTAGAGAAACGCAGGCTCCCTGTGGACGGTAAGGAGTAAAGAAGGGTGTGGAAATTCAGGGTGGTGCAGGGCCCTTCCCTATGAAGCGGAAGCCGGGGTGCTCCGACCCCGGAGCACCCCTCTGGGCAGCGGCGGAGCGCTGGCCCCGCCGAGAAGCAGGGAGAGGATCAATCAGGGCCTCCCTCTCCTCCCAACCAGCGCAGATCGATAAAAGTGCACCGCTTTCGACCCGGAGGTCTCTCCCCTCCACCCAAGTTCAACCGGCCACCACTGAGATTCCTAAGCGATCCTCCCCCGGCATTCCCTCCCCTCCCAGCAGCAACTCGGGGCTGCCCGCGGAACGGGCTGCAGTTGGGAACCAGGCGGCTCTGCAAGGCCATTTCATCTCCTCTGGTTCTGAGACCTTGGAGCAAGGGTAATCACTGCGCTAATTGTTCCTTGTTAATTGAAGATGACATTGGAATCCCCGGCTACGGAGCGGTTTCCAATCAGTCCTGAAAGCTGCTAAAGCAAAGGGAACCCGCAGCCCAGCCAGGATTCAGGATTCGTTCGGTCCTGGCTCTGAGTGGTACATTTCCCACCCGTTCACTCTGTGCTACATCTGACCCGTACTCCACCACTCTAATTCTCCCTATCCCGAGAAGGAAATGTTGGCAGGGACTAAATTGTCCCTGTAAATTCCGTTAGAATTAGGACCAGAATTTAGGGAAAAATGAAAAGTTGTGGATATGATAAAACACCCCTTAAACTTCAGGTCAGGACTCCGGAGAGACATAACATGCAAACGCCGTCATAGCTTTTGTGTGTTAGTCTTAAAACTCCCCTTCTGTACAACAAGGGGGCATATAAGATGTGCCTCTGACTCCAAACGAGATTAAGAGGCACTACCCCTTATGAAAATACAGCTCGCTGCATTGAGATCTCACAGAACCCTCGGGGCAATGGAGAGAAAAAAAGCAGTGTGTTGCTTTGGAAGCAGGCTAGATGGCGGAGACATTTGATCTGTTAGAGCCGTGATTATTGGTATTATTTTTAAGTATTATCTAAAAATGGCCAGGGTTGACACATGGTCTCGAGAAAATACAGTTTGCAGCCAAACTGTACATCCGGCGAGAACTACTCCAGCCCATTGACCTACTGCGCTCCAGATCCAGTGGGAGTAAACCGAATCTGTAACAGTTACAAAATGAGCTGCAGTAGATGAAATCGCTTCTTGAAAGAAAAAAAAAAATAAAATAGAAAATCTCTTAATAATTGGCAGTCACTGTCCTACACGCATTTTTCGTTCTCTGCCCTGTGACTCAGTAACTGCTCATGCACGTAATCATTTACAAAGGGCAGCCAGTCCACAGAAAATTAAATGTTGGACCTGTGACTGCCGCCTTCAGAGGGAGAAGCGGGGCAAGATCTGGAGCCGGACGCCCTCCTCCTCGCAGCTCGGTCTTTTTCCTCCGCGGCCCCGGCACCGCGGGCCGGTTGGCTGCCGGCGAGGAGCGCAGCGGAGAGATTCTCCCCTCCCGGACCGGGGTCCCCGGGACCTCCCCGGCTCGCACAGGAGACCCAAGGGGCACAGGCGCAACCCTGCCCCTTGCATCCGCTCTAAAGCACACTCGGGCCAGGAGGCTGCGCTCTGCCTCGGAGCGGGCAACTTCTTAGTGACTGCTAAAGTTTAGTCTTGTTTCTCACTGTTTGGTGAGAACCGTCAGTTTAATTTCCCAGTAAACCCAGGCCTAGGTTTACAGGGTTTACCGATCCGGTCACAGCCTGGGGTGCCCATATCGATGTGGCAAGCCGTTGGAAAGGAATCCGACCTTTAAAAACGGAACTGGTTAGGCTAACAACTTCACCAAGCTGAGCATAAACACGTGTATTCATTCACCAGCGGCCTGGCAGTACCCTGCTCAGGTTTGTGAGAACATTGCTTTCAGGGTAGCTGAGCACAGGGCCAGAAAGGCAAATCGGATTCTCCTGTCAGATCTACAACAGCTTTTCTATTCTGTATTTTGTTTACTAGTTTAATTTCTGCTTCTCAGCTCCTTGGTTGTAAAGTGGAAACACAACAATAAATAACTCAAAATGTTATGAGGTAAAAGCCATGCATACTTGCGAGCTGTCTGGAGTTATGTGAAAAATGGAAGAAACTATTCAAAAGTACTTAAAACATTGAAGGCTTTCTCTATATTACCTCTTATATCATAGAATTAATATGTATTTTAAGGGAAACCATGTTGACTTACAGCCCACAGGATACAGAAATGAGATGGTAAAGAAGATTTCCCTAGGAAAATATTTTACACAGCTGTTGCTCAAAGAGCTGTTTACGTTATTTCACTATATATATATGTGTGTGCGTATGTGTGTGTGTGAGTAAAACTATGAAGAGTTCACTTGAAGAACTCATGGCAATAAAAAAGCAAACTGTTCTAGCTCTTTCCAAAGCAAAATTAATCCCCTCAATCCACTGAAAACAAATGAGCTTTGTCTCGTTTTTTGCTTTTCCTTAGTTATTCAGGCAACAGTGTAAAACTCTGCTCTATGTTGTGGCCAAACCACAGAACACTGTTTCACCCATGTAAAACAGAGTCAGACAATTGTTGTATAAACTAGGAGCCCTCTTTCTATTTTCTCTTGAAAATGAAAGTTAAAGTAGATCACAGACAAAAAAGTACATCACAGAAACAAAGGCAATAAGCAGGACAGAGGAGCCCAAAGAAGTTTGCATTGCTGCTGTAAATCTGAGTGACCCAAGGAAAACAATACAAACAAACAGCTTGCAAGACTCTGAAGTAAAACCCAAGGACTAAATTCTGGTACTCTAATTTATGTCAGCTCATAAGTTACAGCCCACGTATAGTTTGACTGAAGGCAGTGTGATTACTTGTGAAAACAAGTAGTAAATACAACCCAAATCTGGTCTGAAATTGTTTTTAAAGCAACTTTCAACTCCTGGTATTTTCAGAAGTGTCAGCTTACTTTGTTTGAAAGTGCAGATACGCTTCTTAACAGGGCTAGGAGTAAATCTAGCTATAATTAAATATTCACCTGATTTTCTGTCAGAGCGTTGACTTACCAGCATCTGTTCATGTTGACTTGTCTTATAATTCAAAAGAGAAAACACCTTCAAGAAGCTTTTTATTTTCTCCTAGTTTTCAGATTGCTTTGCCTCTGTTTTTAGCCCTGTCAACATCAGTCTCTCTGTATTTGGTGCTTTCCCTCTTTCTCCTTCTCTCTCTCTTTTCTTTTTCTTTTAGAACTAAGGATCAACTAGGCCTAGTAAATAATCCAACAATTGTTGGAAAGCAGTTCAAGAATTCAAATGGGCAACTAATGAAACGTGCTCTATTTTACAGACATTCTGAAACATTTTTAATTAGCTGCTCTTTAATTAATATTCCCTGCTATGATGACACCATTAATTTTGTCCTCTGTGACTGAGCTATCTTTATAAAAGATATGAGATCTTGTGAATTCTTGTGAGCTGCTGACAGGTTTTGAGGTTTGGTTATGTTTTTTGTTTTTTTTTTTTAAAAAAAAGGCAGAAAAGGAAAATACAGATGTCAGATTTTTTTATTTATTATTTTTTGCCAGTACTGCAATTTCTTTCCCTCATAAGAAGCAATGATGCCATGGTCCCTGAATAACTCTTGTATACAATTCACACCCACCAAAGTGTAATCTGAAACAAATCCATCTTTCATAGTCACTTTGGAAATCCCAAATCAGGGAGAGCAGGAAAACTCTTTTCAAGTTTTGAGCCACTAGTTGGCTGCTTATGGAAACATCTTACATCGGTATCAACTAAATGCTATTGCTGATTGGGCAACCACTTTCTAGACATGTTTTACAGATGAAAGTTTTTGAGCAGCTCATATAAACTCCCAGGCACAGTCCAAGAGCATTTATTTTATCAGCAAAACCCTCCAGATTTTATGCTTTCTGGAGGAATTGTCATAACAAACTTTCCTGCTGTACATCTCTTTTTATAGGTGCTTGTGATGTGGGGGAAAAGCTCAGGAACATTCAAAATGCTGGTTTGACCTTTATTATTCTCTCAAGCTAAGAGTGTTTCTATGAGTGAGATTTCAAAATCTGAATGAGATTTCAAATGACTCTTCGAATGCCCAAAGCAAAACTATCACCATAGGAAAAAAAACTTGTTTGAAAATAAATGCCAAAGGAGAGAGAACTTTCAAAGTCTGCCTTTAGCAGGGAACATGGTGTGTTTAAGACTAGGAAAATGTAATCTTCTGGATCTTTTTTTGTCTCATTTAATTACCACATCTTTACTTATTCTTGCACCATCTTAGCCCTTCCTCACTTGTTTCCTATTTAATTTGCTTGTTTGCTTGCTTGCTTCCTTCTTTCCTTCCTTTCTGTTTTGCTTGTTGCTTTCCTTCCAAACAGTATGTGACTCAAGATTTTGCCTCTATCATTTATCCTACCTGATGCATGGCCACTAACTCCTGGTTTCATTTTGTTTATTGAACAGGTTGTAACGAGAATGAGGCAGATCACCTGGACAGAGACCAGCAGCCTTATCCCCCGTCCCAGAAGACAAAGCGCATGCGCACCTCCTTCAAACACCACCAGCTTCGTACCATGAAGTCCTACTTTGCTATCAATCACAACCCAGATGCCAAGGACCTCAAGCAGCTTGCCCAGAAAACAGGGCTGACCAAGAGAGTTCTGCAGGTAAGATGCCACATCACAGGCTTGACAGAATTTTCCCCTATCCCTGCCAGTCAATAGCATTTCCCTTATGTGTAATGATAGTGATATATGTAGAAATACTTCTGCTAGGTGTGTCCCTAGTGGGTGTGCGGAGGGGTATGTGCCAAATGTGCCATATGTGCCAAATGTATGCCCTACCGTATCAAGGCAGCCAAATACTACAATGTGAGTTGCAATTAGTTGCATTCTCAACATTAGGAAACTGTCTCAAGAGTCTACTGACCCAGTAGGATTCCTGGGATCTGTAGTCTCTCAGTGGTGACCTTATTAAGGCAGAGATAAGAAATATACCAAATTTATACACACTGGGTGAAGCCTTTGGGCTCCCCCTGAAATAGTTAATATGCCCCCTCAGTGAGGAGATCCCCTGATATTTAGGAAGGAAGCTTTGGTCAATATGATCCTCCATGACCAGCCGGCTCCTTCTCTCAATGCCTGTTAGACAACTGTTACCGTTAAGGGCCTACATAGTAAAATGTCACTTCTCTGTGAAAGACAGCCTAGAAAATTACACTATAAAACCATCCCTATACAGTTTGTGCTATCACAGTGAAGTTAAAGTGAAGTGTATATTATATGCAGAGTGCCAAAGAAGGGCAGCAATTGAGGTAGAAGGAGAATCTATTAGCTGCAATTCCTTGTCTGTGTTACATGTTGCCTAAAAACATTTTCAGTGAACCTTACAGAACAGAGAGACTAGGTGACCTGTATCAACAATCTGTATGATAGGGATGTTGTAATTACCCCTCTTTTCTCTTTGGTCTTTTAAAATGATCAAGGCAAACTTTCAGCCTTGTCAAAAATCTGCTCATTCACCCTTTGCCTCAATCTTGATGTGTCTTGGCCTCAAACATACCCAAGCCAAGAATACACTACATGGACATCAAGAAAGTCACTTTCCTTGGGTGAGTGAGTGAGCAGATTTTTTCTTAAGGCTGCTCTATGAGGTCTGCACATTGGGCTGCAACGTTCCAGGGAGCACCTGTAGCACTGGGCCTTGTATTCAGGGTCCTGCCTGTGAAGAAGTCAGTACCACCAGTAGCAAGTGAAGCTATAGAGTGACTTAGTCTATTTGCAACACATGAACAAACACCAGCAATTACTTAAAAGCAAGAACAAAGACAAAAAAGAAATAACAAAACAAAGCAAGCATCGGTAAAGAAATCAATTGGGATTGGTTTGCAGGTTTGGTTTCAAAACGCAAGAGCCAAATTCAGAAGGAACCTTTTGCGGCAGGAGAATGGGGGTGTCGATAAAGCTGATGGCACCTCACTACCGGCACCGCCCTCAGCAGACAGCGGCGCACTCACTCCACCCGGCACTGCGACCACTTTAACAGACCTGACCAATCCCACTATCACTGTAGTGACATCAGTGACCTCTAACTTGGACAGCCACGAATCCGGGAGCCCCTCACAAACTACCTTAACAAACCTTTTCTAACATTTCAGTTTGGTTTATTTTTTTTTAATTCTTACTCTTCATTATTATTATTATAATATTATTATTATTTTCAAGCCNTGATAATAAGGTACAGTTTAATCAAAGTTGTTTAATTGAAATGTCTTCTGGTAGTCGTCTATAATAAAGGCCAAGGAAAAAAATAGTATTATAGCACAGCATTTTCACTTTTTTTTTTTTTTTTTTTTTTTTTTTTTTTTTTTTTTTTTTTTTTTTTTTTTTTTTTTTTTTTTTTTTAATAACAAACCCACAAAATATTTGGGAAAATAAGCAGCTTCATGTGTAGCATCTGCAGCCACTTGGCAAGTGAGTTTGAAGTAATATATTGCTATAATAAATGAACATTTATTGTTGTTAAATTGTACTAAATTCTTTTAAATTCATCAAATAACTGAAGAGAAGGTTATGAAGCATTCTAATAAGTGCCTCTTAAAATTGTATGTTACTTATTTCCAGTACCTTGAGAAAAATGAGTATTGCTACTTAAAAAAAGAGGGTCTTTTCCCTCCTTGATAATCAGATAAGAATCAGTTTAATTGTAGCCAAAAAGATGCTGCTTCAAGATTGAATGTTCACTTACAGCATTTAAGAACCCCAAATTTTACTTGATTTTTATAATACGCCTAAAAGTTTTCAAATGTTGAAAAATAAATACAAAATGAATTAAAGTTCTCATTGCAATAGTCAGATTGGAAGTGCAGTGCTTTTTTCTAAGGCACTCGTCACAAGCCTGATCCTTCCTGAGCACTGGGGATTCTTACTGGGATAGCTAAATTCTCCTCTGCCAGTTCTTCACCCAGCCAGAATGTCCTTGGCCACCACTGAAAGCTGTGCCTGGGTGGAGGGTTTGGAGAGAGGGAGACCCAGTGGTGAGAGTGCATGTGGGTGAGGATGGCAGGCTCAGGCTGTTGGCCTCCAAAGTTGTGTCCTGTACAAGGACAAGGCAAGGACGCAAGATCCAGAAAACACTGGATACAAAATGAGCTCATTCCTATATATGTTAAAGTAATGACAGCAGAATAACAGCTCAAGTGAGGAGTCCTACTGATTCAAAATATTTCATAGGGAGGGGTTTTCATCATTGTCAAGCAGCTCTGATTTGGAATGAAAAAAATATTAGAGCAGTTCATTACAAGGCCTTGATACTGTACCATTAAAGTAAACAGGAGGTTTCCCACCTACTTAAGTGAGCACATAAATAATTTCCCAGAAGTGTGCATGTGTCCTAAGTGAGTTTTTGATAAATCATACTTTTTTCAGGGAAAATGGAAATAAGCAAAATATAATTTAATAAGATGTTTAAGGAAAATTATTTCAGTACAATTTATACATTACTATTTTGAATTTACTTTAGATGTTTCCTGAAATTGTATCAGAAACTATGTTTAACACATGAACTTAAAATCTTTTCTTCATTAATATCTCTAACATATACTTTAACTTTTAAACTTTGCATTACAGAAAAAAAAGCTAGCAAAAACTCTTGCAAAAATGGGAATTGGCAGTGAATAATTTCAAAGCAGATAAACTCAGAAGCCTTGTGGATGCTGATCTGAATACATTTCTTAGTTTACAATAGTGATCTTTTCTTTTAATTTTATTTAAGCTAAAAGTCTGAATGGTCTGGGCAGTGGTGAATGTTCATTTGTATCCTTTTATTGTAGTTGAACACCAATTAGATTGTGGAGAGTCTCAGAAACAAAACTGAACAAAAATCAGTCAAGATCTATGTCTTGCTTTTAGTGGATTGTTAAGAATAACTTTGCACATATATCCCACTTTTTAGACACCATCAAATCTCTTTTTTGGTGGTCAAAGTGGCTATTTAATATATTTTAAAGGTGTCCTTTTTGGCTGTATAAATGTGTGGTTACATATTGACAGTTCACTGCCCACATTAAAGTGCATTATTGTAATTTTTGCTCAGGGTTTTTAGAAAATTAGCACAGAAAAGTAGCTTATTTTTAAAAAAAGATGATGGAAGAGATGTTAACACTGTAATAGAAGAAAGGTGTGTTTGCCATTATATATTTAGCAAGTATGGTTATCATCTTCTACGGATATTAAATCTTGACTTTTCCTATTTCTATTACCTTATGGGCATTTACCACTAACCAGACCAAACGACCTTGGTAAGGCTGAGATCTTTATTAATACACTTTTACAGGTAAAAATATTGATACTTATAAATTTTGTTCTTTGACAGAACAATATATGGTACTAGAGATCTACTTTATTAAGTAGACTAATTAAAACTCAGTTCTACTATGTGCCTTATGATATACCTTGGGAGTAAGTTTGTGAAAAATCAGGATATA
The DNA here is from genome assembly GCA_002631895.1 of Agapornis roseicollis. Lineage (NCBI taxonomy): Eukaryota > Metazoa > Chordata > Aves > Psittaciformes > Psittacidae > Agapornis > Agapornis roseicollis. The sequence goes on along the minus strand of NDXB01004879.1, from coordinate 15,982 downwards.
TGTGTTGTTTGTTAAATTAACTGTTTTAAGCCCTTTTGACACCTCACTAGTTTTGTACTGTTTTACCTCTTATTTCTGAAACTCTTTTTATGGTGTATCCTGTTAGAGGGGACAAACATGTCATAGAAAGCAGTTGTGCACTCTTTCAGATATAGTTGATAAATCCAATAATCTTATATATTGAGCTTCGTGTTTATAGTACAGTAAGTGGTCTAGCAAAATTGTCCATGTTTCTTTGTTTATTGATAAATGCATTGTATAGAAACTATTTCCCCTAAATATTTATGGACCAAACAATTGTGATATATCCTATTAAATTTGTGTGAATAAACCATTTTGAATCTAAGGAGTTTTATTTCCCATCAGTTTTTTTGTTTGTTTTGTTTTCTTTGTTTCTTTTTATTCCTTTTAATTTAAAGTCTACATGTACCAGTGCGTCTCTTTGCTTTTACGGTACCTGTGAACAATTGGTATTAAACACAGAAACACAGCCTTTTAAATATTTTTAAATATGGTTCCTCCTTTAGTTTTCAATTTCTTCATATTCAATGTATATGCTAGTGCTGGTGCAATTTAGAGTTTAGCCTTTTAACCTCCTTTTTTGAACATGCAAAGTAATGCCCCACTGATTTGATACTGAAACCCTGCCTTAGACTTCTAAAAAAACCCAGAAAACTAGCAGCTAAAGTAATTGCATGAAAAATATAACCTAAATAATATAATGAAATGAATCAAGATTTAATGCTAGGTATATTGAACACAAAATAGAATTGCAGACCCCGAAAAGCCAGGTTGCTCTGTAGTTTAATAAATTGTCACTATGATTTCTTTCAGGGAGAACAAATCATGGGGCATTACAGCCAAACATCCCGACGTTTGAAAATTCCCTAAAGTATTAAAAGAAGGGGAAAAGTTTGATCGGAAATCCACTGCAGTGAAGACAAAGACAATATTAGGTTATGATAATCATACATTTAAAAATCTATTGAGCCAAAAAATAAAACAGAAAAGACTTGATGTCATTTCCTGAATGTTAACAAAACACATGTTATTTCATGGTGTCTAATTAACAAAACTGAAGGCTTCAACAAATGGTGTGGTATTAAAAACAAATTTAGAGGAACTATGTATAAAACCAGAGCAACCTGGCAGCAATCTATCCAGTCCATAATTGAAGAAAACTTTTCTTTTTAAAAAAAAATAAAAAAGATCACATTTGTCAAGCACAAGAACTTGTAAAATAAAATCTGAGTGCATTCATTCCACTTGCTTGCTAATGTGTACTAGTCATACCTGTTAAATGGACTTTTGTAAATTCAAAGAGAACTTTTCACTCATTTGAGACCATAGGAATCAAAATTCAGTAACTTTAGTCCTATTGTTTCTGAATTTATTTTTTTTTGAGACAAATCTGCATGCACTTTTCCATCTGTCACACATAGTGTACATTTCTGTATGATGAATTTCTCTTTGATGTTTCTTGTATAATAGCTTTCAGTAATAAACATTTTATTTGATGCAAACATAGTTAAATTTATGTAAACACATAGCTAATTGCTTCAACTAATTTAAACTTTTCTTTTCAAAAGAAGCAGTACAGTGCAGTTCCAATGTTATATATATCGAAAATTGAAATGAATGAGGTAGCAATACTGTTGCACAGTGTAAAATTATTTCCTTTAGTGTTAACTTTTTAATTTTTTTAACTTCTCGTATAAAACTGAAGTGTTAAAAAAAATCCCATCGGCATCAACAATAAAACAATCCTGAAATTCTTCATCAACATAAGAATACATAAGCACTATAGTACAGTATGTAAAATCCTCAATCACTTTTAGAGTACAAGGATATGATTTGTGGATCCCTAAGCTGTTTACATGGTCACTATGCAAGTATGTTACAAGAAGTTGGTCCTAAGTTTCCCAGTCCAAATCGCAGATGATATTTACAAGCCAACAAACAAGTGTATAACAATAACCAATTCTTAATAATGAGGTTTTGTAACTGTTAAGCAACTATTTGCAGAAAGATTTTTTAAAATATATTCCTATTTAGCTGTATAGCCAAAGGTATGTTAAACAAATTAACATATAAAAGACTTGCCAGAAAATCTTTCATTAAGATGACATTTTTATTATATACTAATGAACCCTATGTAAACAATGTAACTTTTATGAATGATGGACATTAAATATTTCACTTACGTGTATTCTCAGCATTTTTCATGTTTTCTTAAACTTTGCCAGTTTCTGAATTCTAGAAAGAAAACCATACAGTTACTAACATAACACAAAGTTACATACAGATTGCTGCAGTCACTTCTGGAAACCGGTAACCAAGAGTGTTCTAACGGCAATAAAAGGTATCAATTATTGGTGGCAATTATGGGAAGCACTGTTTAAACAACAGTTTTATACTATGTTGTAAAGTTCCATTGAAAAAGGTTAGCATGTTGGACTTAATTCAAATCAGCTTGATCAGAAATTTAAGCATATTGTGAAATTCTTAAACTAAGCCTTATGTGTATTTATTACTGAAGAAAGTAAAGTAAATGTAGGAAAGCAATTATTCATGTTACAGCAATAATGTGGTTTCCCCCGTTGTCCATAGGAATATATCACAAACATTAATTATTCAAATCAGTAAGGAACTTGGGGGTGTTTAAGGCCAAGGGGAAAAAAAAAAAAAAAAGCATGTACTGTAATTTTTCTTTTGTAAATCACTGCATTCTTCAATAAGTTCCTTCCCCCCAGTTGAATACTTACAGGTTAGACATTAAGGTTTGATTTTTTCTTAACAACACTTTCTTTGTTTGGAGGTAGGTCTGTACATTGTGCTCTGATTGACATGACTAGTTGCATTAGTTCTTTATCTTTAAAAAAAATCCAAATATATTTGGAAGATAAAGAACTGTCTCCTGCATTAAGACAGCAAAGAGGTTGGAAAGGCAGAATTAAATGAGAAAGAAAGAAAGGAATAATTTCAGCCAAGATCTGAGAGAATGAAAGACAAATTTAGGTTTTCAGTATTGTTGGGAAATGTATTGAGGGTCATTCTAGTGGACACATATCCATGTCTAGATGCAGCATTTCTTTGCACTCCTGGTCTTGAAAAATAGACCAAGATTGTGCAGTCCTGGAACATCTTATTCAGAATTACTGAAGAGAAATGGCTTGCAGGACCAGGTCAAATGACAGAAGGCTGACACCACAGCCCACTGAAAGTGGTGAAGATTCTCTCTCTGATTCCATGGGCTTTCAGCCAGGAGCTGAACACGGAGATTAAATTACTCTCTTGCCTCTAAAGAAAGCATAACCTTCAGAATGAGACAGAATATATAGGACAGCCATGCTGCTCTGTACTTTGGACTTCATTCTTCAAAGCTGTTAAGCCAAGCACCTGGCACATGCATTAAATTGACTTCAAAATATTTCTTCCTCCTTCACCGAAATACAGGACACAAATTATACTGGAATTTCCAGAAGCTACTATAGTGTTGGAGACTTTATTCAGTTATTCTGCAATGTTGAGCAATTCTTCTGCACTTCTTACTTGATACAGACTTATCTTGACACATACCTATATACATATCCTTGTCTTGCCTTCAGATAACCAGTATTTTCATATTTATTTAAGTCATTCAAACCTACAGGAAGCAACTCTCCATGCTTACATGTGCTAGAAGAGGCAGTTGTCACAGTTTTTAGTTTGACACTTCCTTACAGTAAAACATTTTTTTTTTTTTTTGAGTAGTTTTTTTGTTATTAATTTATACTTTTACATATGGGGTTTTTTTTTAGTTTTTATAGCTTTGGACCAAAAAAATGTAGGACTTGAAACATCTATGTATGCAGATTCTTTTGCCAGCTTTTCCGATAATATCTAGAAAAAAGATCTACTGCAATTGTTGAATTCATGGCTTGTACATTACTATGAGAACATTCTTCTTTGCAAATTTATCATAAGAAATAATACCTACTACATGCAATTCTAATGTTAACTAAAATGATAATATTAGAAATTATAGATCTTTAGCTCCACTCATTTCTGGCTCAAGTGTGCTTCTGGTTTTGGAAACGGAATTGCAAGCAAGCATTCTTTGATATTTCTGGTATTTGTTATTGCTAGGAGCAGAGGGCTAGACTGAAGGTCTGATCTAGCATGACAAAAATCAGTGCTATTTTCCAGTTTGCCCCCTTTTCAAATTGGACTTTAACAGAGAATAAAAATACTGCTAATGATTATTTTACTGCTAGAAAATGTTAGATATGCTTCCCTTTTACACTTCAGTTACACACTTCAATACAGATTTCTAAATGTGAACCGATACACAGCCTTTTGGATCTTTGAGACTGCTGCATGTAGCAAATAAATAATAAGGGGAAGGACAAACTGAGAAATGGTTATCAATTTGAAAATATAAGCAGTCACTAGGAAAGATAGGTAGCTTTCTATTTATCATCCTAATAATCCTTATTTCATCATTTTCATTGAGGAATTTGGATTTGCCTGAGCGTAAAATGATCAAGTAGCTTGTTTTGCCACATGCCTTTTGCTCTCACAACTGAGGTGCAACAGAGAACAATCTGCAACAAGAATTTTTCAGGAATAATTATTTAGCAAAATAATAAAATGTTGCTCAATATTCTAAAACCAGTAAAACAAAGTGCAACTTCAGAAAAGCCAGGAGCACTTATTGCTGTTTTATCTTAAGTAATAAATATATACAGGCTCATGATTTCTGTTCAATTTATACAGGACAATTAACTTTTCCAAACAAATACATATCCCATCCCAACAAAGAGCTATACATGGAGTGTCAGTAGGGACAGTAAGACAAGTTCAGAAAGTAACCAACTTTGCAGCTTAGAGGTGAATATTTAGTGCTTGGGCTGCAGCCACATGTGCTAGACAATACCTCTCATTTTCTTTTCTGGCTGTCCAGCAGAGTGATTTTGGACTTTATAAGAAAGAGTGGGATACAGAGAAAAAAGCTAAATAGACACTGTAAAGTACATGAATGGGATTGTGTGCCTTTTATGTGCCTGCTAGCGCATTTGATCTAAAATGCTGCTGCACTGAGGCTCCAAATATCAGTCTTAAAGGAACTACTGTTTTCATTCTGCTTTTTTATTTGAGGATGCCTTGCTTCTTGCACATGAGGTTATGTAGACAAGCTATAACTGCATTAGCTGAAGTAATTTCCTATCACATTTTGTCAAAACTGTTCTTAATCAAATCATTGGACAGCTATTTGTGAATCTGGCTGGAGCAGATTAAGAAAGCAGAGCTGCTGCTGTTCATTACAAACTATCAGAAAAAGTTTGTTTGCCCAGGGGTGCTTTCCACATACAACGTTAGAGTCTCACCAAGTGAATTATTTTTTCTGCCCCTTCACCTGTAACAGCACTAATATGACACTAAATACATAGTAATTAGTGGTTCAAAACACAGATTTCAAAATACTGCTGTGCAGTCCACTGCAGTGGATGGACCCAAATCCAGCAGTTCTCCAAATCACAATTTACCACTAAACCAGTATCATTAAAATACTATCTCATTTGGAGTGCTCAAATCTTCTATAAATAATACCCATATCCCGAGATACCCTGAGATCTTTTTACCCCATTGTACATACAACAGTAGCAGATTAAAACTGGATAACTCTAAAATATGGTTGTGTCCTTGAACCTATTCAAACCCTCTAAATTCGGACACAGTCTCAAACTGCGCCAAGGAAGGTACAGGTTGGATATTAGGAAGAAGTTTTACACAGAAAGAATAGTAAAATGTTGGAACAGTCTGCCCAGAGAGGTGGTGGAGTCACCATCCCTGGATGTGTTTGAAAAGAAACTGGATATGGCACTTGATGACATGGTTTAGTGCAGGTGTAGGGCATGGGTTGGACTTGATGATCTTAGAGGTCCCTTCCAACCTGGTGATTCTGTGTGTGTGTGTGATTCTGTGTATCTGTGTGTGATATTTCTGAACTGTTGAATTTTGGAGAAATCTTAAGCTTTTTGATTAAATTTCTTTGATTTCCTCTTTTGGATCTGTCTGAAACAGAAAATTAGTTTTTTAATGTGTTATTAGACTTCCTCATCTTTAACAAAACTGAAAAATGGAGTAATACATAACATCAGTGGAAAAAACAACTTTACAGAACCAAAATTCAGAAGTTCAGAACTGTTCTAAAAATGTGCAGCAATTTTTTTTTTTGTTGTTCTTTATTTGCTTGGTTTTGGAAGAGAAAAGTAAAAGGGAAAAATGGTTTTTGGAAACATGCTGTCCAAGAGCTACTTTTCAAAAGCCTCTCTTTTCAGCCTCTAAATAATTTTGCTATGAAGTTAAACAACATTCCATTATGAAACCCTCTTAATTTCAAGCAAGCAGAACCCTTCAATTTATTTTGTTGCTTGTTTGTTTTTTTTTTTTCTCCCCAGTATCTTGGAATATTTGTGTTTCTGCTGTGTTTTTGCCCATGTAAAGCCAATCTGTTCAGGATTGCACAAGCAGTGTGATGTACATTAGTTTACAAGATCCTTCACTGGATATAAATCCTAGAACTAAACATACCTTACTCCTGGTTATATTCCTCAAGCACCTTTTATTCCTTTTATTAATCCTGTGTCCTACCTGGTTTATGCAGCACCCACCACCAGGCCTGGTGGGCAGAGAGCACCCTGACCACCACCACCACTACTACCTCCCCTAAGCTTTCTGACAGCCAGGGAGGGAATCTTGGGTGAAAGCACTTAGAGCAGATTATGCTCTGGATTCAAAGCTTTTGGTGAAAAGAAAAATACTGACATTTATGTGTTCTGAGCCTGCCTTGTGGTGGTGTGCTGCAGGGATTCCATAAGGCTGCTAGTCTCGCGCTGTCCTATGCAACACACTGTAATGCTAATGGGCAGCAGAACCCTGGTAAGAAAAACTAATTAAGTGCCTCTTTTTACTTCCAACTTGCATCCATATGCTATGATCCCGGTTGTGGAAACATTTATGCATGTCTTTAACTTCCTTATCCTGTGTGACACCACTGAAATGTATTTAAATGGAATTATTTGCAGTACTGGACTTAACTGGAGGCATAAAACAATAAAATCAGAGTTTAGTGTATAATTTATACCAACTCTGCTTCCTTCTAAAAGACTTTAAAGATTTTCAGGTGTGTTAGTTGAGTACTAGTGAAATATCCCTATAGCTGTTGCAAGTTTGCCTTGTTTGTTGTCAGTTGCTTATATTTGCTTAGGAATTAGTACTAGAATGAATGGAAGCAGTTGGATTAATGGTCAAGAGTACAAATGGTCAAAGGATGAAACGATAATCTGAAAACTTTGCAAATATGTCACTGCCATATAGGAAATACATTCTGCACATATGTTATTCATTTGCTGACTGGCATGGAATGAAAAGGCCTACTTTTGGTATTTCAGGTTACAGCAGATGTTATTTCTTCTTTGCTTCCAAATTATGATACTTAATATTCAGCCCACTTTAAAGTAGCTGTATGAGAGACAAAGATAGCAATAAAGCATGCCCAGATTTTGGGGTTTACTGCCAAGGTACAAGTACAAAGCACTGAGGTTTTCAGTTGTGTCTGAGCCATGAAGAGGATAAGCAAGAACCAACCTGGACAGCTTTTAGAAAGCTGTGGGAAAAAAAGTTGTTTCAAACTCTAGCCAATATTTCTAGGGTTTTCTTTGATCCTGATTTCCTTGCTCATGAGTGCAAGTGGTTTCATGTTCCTTCCCTTTAGGTAAAAGCATCCAGGCAACCCAAAGCCTGAAGAGGAAAGGGAAGTAGAGTCCAACAATGACTTCACAACAATGCTAACAGCATTTAAAACCCAGTTCCACCCTCCACACACAGTTCCACATGGTCACCTCAGGAGGATAATAGTTTGCCCAGAACATAAATCCCCTTGTGTGGTGACTGTCAATTGACTCTGACTGTAAAATGCAGTGAGAGCATATGCAGTGCTGGGAACACATGCCCGTATCCGCATCGCTGCTCCCCTGCTTGGTGCTGATGCTGACATGTGTCAGAATGGAGGCTGCTGCTTCTTCTCTGGTTAATAGGAGAGTATGTCTTAGGGTGGTTCCTCACCTGTAGTGCTAATGGCAGTCCTGTTCAGAGAGGTTTCTTTTCACATCCTCTAGAAAGCTGTTGTTATTCTCCCTCCTGAGTAGCACTGTAGATAACTGACCAGTAACTAATGTCAGAAGGTAGAATACTGGTATGGGCATATACAATATCAATTTGTAGTATTCTGCTTGCACTGTGCTATGTACAGATGAAATTCAGAATGTGTGCTCTGAATCCTCTTTGGAATTAAGTCTGACCCAAATGCAAGGTAAACATCTATTATTTACTATCAAAATAGAGAACAGCAGTAGGAGACTGAACAGGTAAATATCTGTGCCTTCCCCAGAAGGAAGTGCTGTATGTTGTACATTTAAACTCACTCAAAGGTATGTAATGAACTGGGCTCAGCTTCTTAGAAGATAATGCTGTCAAGTGTGCAAATTCCTTTGTGGTGAATGTCAGCTAACTGACCTTACACATACCAATGCTGCTCCTGTCTTTAATCAAGTTAGGCAGTGATTACACTTGAGCAACTTTCAAGGCAAGCAGACCTATAGACTCCAAACTGCAGAGTCTGTGGTCCACATTCATGTGCCCTGATTTTGCACTACATCTTGTTTGAAAGGGAAATAGGATCATAGGTGTTTACCACTACATGCATAGAACAAATTATTGTAATTAATCAACATTATTTGCAGCAATCCTCAAGTTCAGCAGCCTCCTGAAGGTTAACAGGTGCTAACCAGGTGTCTGTGTATTGATTTTAAGAGCAAGGAGTGGTGGCAGTACTCCCACTGACCCTAGGGAACCCTTCCCTCCATGTATATATTTCTGTGCTAGTGCTGCAGTACATGTATTACCATTAAAGTGGCATTAGTGAAAGTGAAATCTAGTATACAAGTACTGGGAAATAGGTAACACTTATAATGATGACAAATGTAACACATACATACAATTATTAGACTATTTTATGGTTTGTTTCCTGTGTAGATTTACTTACATAACTGAAATAGTCACTATGTAGTCTCCATGGTAAATAAGGGTGGTAGGCTGGTACACAGGTATGGAATGTATTCTAACCACCTATCTAATAGCATCTTCTTTTCTCAGAGGTGTTGTGATGCAGCACTGAATCATAGAATCATAGAATAGTTTGGGTTGGAAGGGACCTTCAAAGGTCATCTAGTCCAAGCCCCCTGCAATGAGCAGGTACAGCTTCAACTCTATCAAGTTGCCCAGAACAACATCCAGCCAGGCCTTGAATGTCCCCAGGGATGGCGCATCCACCACCTCTCTATGTCGTTACTGGGTTCTGGGTTCAGATCTTGATCTTCTTCTGAAGAATGTCATATATTTATGGCACTGTAAAGCAACTAATGAATCATATCAGCTGTGTTTCTAACACCCCAGTACACTCTTCAGGTATCACTTGCAACATTTTTTCTTCTTTTACCTTTGCCTGTAATTGTATCACTTCCATGAAGCTTTGTCCAAATTCACACTGAAATTGTGAATAGCATCAAAGTCTGTTGTCTAATTAAACCCATTCCACTCAAAAAATTCATTCTCTTTTCCAAAAGCTACTTTATGTTTATATCTAGATATATACATACGTATGCATATAATGAGTTTGCTTGTAGGTACTAATGTCATCTGTTTCCCATTATCTATCCTTTGAGATCTATATATAAGGAAACATTAAGCGAAACATTTTTATTAGACACTTTTAAACTACATGAGAAAATTGAGAAAGTATTCAACAAGTAGGGCAGTAGGTTAAATGAACTAGCTGTATCCAAAGCAGCATTTGCATTGTAGATGATATGTTGTGACAATGAGGCTGCTTCACTTCAGATTTATCTAGCAATGACTGCATCTAGCTGTTTGACTTCATAGTCAGAGGAAATGATTCACTCCAGAGCCTAAATGTTGGGCCCTGTGACTTTTGACTGTTCTCTCTGAAGGTTTGCTTTCCCCTGAAGTCTTCCTGAGGATGATGTCAATCACTACATGTACAAAATGACTATAAGTATGTGCCAGTATTCTTACAAAAATGCTACTGCATGGCTGGAATTCAAATAATAGTGTTGGCATTGTATGCTGCAAGGGCTGCTAAAGCAATTTTTCATCCTAAACCTACAGTGAGTCTTAAATGTTGCTCACATTCCTATGTACTTGCTTAATGATGCGGGTGTTTCAAGCAGCCACAAAGGCTTCATGCTTCTTATGGATGTTTCACAGTCCTACAAATCTGGTGAGATGCAAATTTTTCTGTGCTCTACTAGGAGGATTTCTCATTTAAAATACCAGTAGGATTTTTTTGATGTAGCAAAAATACTGTAGCTTTTTGTACCCTAATTTTCAGAAATATTTATCTGCAACAACATAGTTACAAGTAAGAATTATAATTTTAAAAAACTTTTTAAGAATAGTAAAACTGTTTTAACTAGCACCCTGGCAAGTAAGCTACTGCTTCCTGTGGTTTTGTACTTTATACATTCTCGTCTAAAATATGGCCAAAGGCCTTTCATTTTAATGAAACAAATTGTGTTTGGAACTAATTTCTACCTGATTAGTATCTCCAGAATTCTTCATTCAGTCAATGGTTGCCTATGAGTAAGTACTGGTAATGCTGTGTATTTTCTTTCCAAAGAGTAAGACTTTTTCTGTTCTGTTTTGGTCCAGCTGTACACACCAAATAGCAATACCAAAATAATTACCCACTTAAATGATTCAGGGTTGAATTAATTCTGTTTCAAAGGGTCTCATTGTGTAAAGTGCCACATAGATTTTTGTGAGAGCCAAAGCTACTCAATACTGGGCTTTTTTGTTTGCTTGGGTTTTTGTTTTTGGTTTTTTTTTTTGTATTTTTGTTTTGGTTTTTGGTTTTTTTTTGGTTTTTTTTTTTTTTTTTTTTTTTTGTTTTTTTTTTTTTGTTTTTGTTTTTTTTTTGGTTTTTTTTTTTTTATTTTTTTTTTTGTTTTTTGTTTTTTTTTGTTTTTTTTTTTTTTTTGGTTTTTTTTTTTTGTTTTTTTTTTTTTGTTTTTGTTTTTTTTTTGGTTTTTTTTTTTTTATTTTTGTTTTGGTTTTTGGTTTTTTTGTGGTTTTTTTTTTTTTTAGCAAGATAGGATTTTTTTTTTCCCATCTAATAACTGGGCAGCATTCTATTAAAAAAATTGCTTTATGATTTGAAGTCTTTCTTGGGGGTCAGGATAAGATAGTGTCTGTCTTCTGTTTTATATGAAAATTTGATAGGGAATTTGAGTCTAGAGGAAAATAGAGCTTCCCTGTCTGTTAGTCTTCAGGCAGTAGCACAGTACTGATGCTAATTGTGGTGGCACAGGAAAGCTTTAATAGCAGTCATTTCTCATAACTGAAGGACTACATCTGAGCACACTACTACCCTTCATTAGCACCTTTCTAATCATTTCAATGCCTGAAGATCAGTGTATTTTGCATTGCTCTATTAAAAATGATGGACACATATTGAAGACAATGATCTGCAGCTTTATAAAAGAATAAAAGAATAAAACAATTTCATTTCTTTATCAGCTTGCTCTAAATGGGCAGAACAGAACAGCTGGCTAGTAGGAAAAAAATTTCACTCCCATTTCTTCATCGATGAGAACTAAGGCCTCTCTGCCACTAGAGGGTGAGACAGCTACAAGCCAAATACTGAACTTTTAGTCATTCCTATAGAGAGTACAAATGCAAGTTAACATGCAGATAGGACCTTGGTTATTCACATTTAGGAGAGAAAGATGCATACCATGGACACAGCAAGTACTCCTACTCTTAAAACCAGAGCTGCAAATAAATATGGGAATGATCTGTGGTAATGAACAATAGTTGAACAAAGCTCATTATTTAGACAACAGATTTTTGGGCCTTGGAAGGCATAGTTACAAAAAATAGGTTCTGATATTTATTCAAGTACTGAATCAAACTGTTCTGCTTCTAGGAGAAATGACTTCTGGCTTAAAATGTCTCCCTTTTAGTAAAAAATCTGAAAAAAAGTTCTAGCTTCCTGTTTGCTTTTGATCTACACCTTCTATACTGAAGAATTTCTTACTTTCTAATAGTTCTATGACTTTTCTAATATTTCTTTCCTTTTATTGCAAGATGGTCTGATGCAGTTGCTCTGGTGTATCTTTCAAAACTGTGAATGGTTTTCTGTAGTTTAGTATGGTTGTGCACCTTGTCCTGATAGAAAGCACTCATTTTTACTAACATGTCCAATGTGCCTTGGCTAAACATTTTAGAAATAAGTAATGTTTTGATGCTTGCAGATTCTCTCAGATTGTTTTCTCTGAAGACTTCCCTTGATCACAAAGAAAATATGCCATTCAATTTATAAAAGCTACTCTTAAATCAGAGATTTAACAAATCAATATATTGGGTATTCAGGAACAGTATTTCCTGATCTAAACCAAAAATCAAGTCCCACAGGGTACTGTAACATCAAGTAATTATTTTCTTGTTTGTTCTCACAAAGCCCTCTGAAGAGCTCTGTCTTTAAGCATGTTTTGACAGTACCTGCTGTCTTGTTACTCTGTTGTTGCTGAAGGATTCTGAAGGTTCAAATTCAACTTTCTTTTTTTCCTGAAGACAGACTTTGATGCCGGTTTGTAAAAGATACTACAAAGTGCATGTATGGGGTCAGGAGAAATGAAACTACGTGTCCCTACGCTGTAGTAAAAGAAGAGGTGAAAGAGAATACTAATTACCATAGATGGTGCTAATGTATTATGGGAGATTTCAGTATCTTATTCAACTTACTTTAAGTGGAAGACAATTTTGAGAAGAATTAGAGTCCATTTTTGAGATTCTGGTCTAGTTGGAAAATGGTAACATTAATCTTTCTTAGGGTATTAAAATGTCATGCTACAGAGCTATCAGATTTTTTTTGGAAGCTTTTTGTGTTTGCCAACAGCATTTAAATATTAGGAAAGTTAACTGAGTTTGAAGTTATATGTAGGTTTTCACATCATCTGGCCTGAAAACTTCTCATGGCCAGACTTAGCTTCATGTGCAGATCTAGCTATGTCCATAGTTATTATAGTTGGGAAAACTGGAAATCTGTCCAGCTTTTATCTCCTCCTGTTCCAGCAACAGTAGTAGATGCTAGCTGCCTACTAGTTTCTAAGGCTCAGAGTCAGACTCAATGCCAAATCAAATGACTAAACCTACTATTAAATTCAATCATACTCACTGTCAAATTATTGTTAGCAGAAAGGCCCTTTCAGTTGAGATGCAAGAGTCATGATTTGATTTTTAAGTAAAAACATGAGGTAAAAATCCTGGACCTTGATCAGTTTGTAAGGCATTGCTGCTATCTCCCTAGAATGAATATGCCAAAAACCTAAAAACTCATCTGTACGATTGCTGAAAATGATTCCTGGAGAGAGTTGGTGCTGTTTAACTTGATTAACAAGAGTAAAATTCCTGGAAGTGTTAGATGAAGGATCCATGCAGGAGAGAAGTGAATTCAGTCATGGCTTGTTCTCTTTGCATGATATAATCTGTGTATTTGTGGTCCACTGTTGCACTGCTCACATGTGCCTACTCATACCCAAACAGTCTTGTTACATTGCTGTAACAGAACTCTTTTCATCTATGGTAGGTGATGGAGGGACTTTCAGATTATGGTAAAGGGAATGATCTCCCCAAGCCCAGGCCTGACTCCGAACACTCATCTTCTCACAATGATATGGTTAGTGGAACCATAAGCTTCTACTTCCTTTACACTAGTAACTAAATTAAGCTGTTCATATGTTGTCTTGCAGTGCTTATGTAGGCTAGCTAAGACACAAACCAACCATTTAAGTATCAGTTTTTCTTTCACTTGATGTCTTCCACTGTGCAGAGCAGTTCCTCAGGCTCTTTTCTAACAGAAGCGAAGTGCTTGTTGCTTTGGTGCCATTTCACTGCTCTGGGATTTGGGGAACTTCTCTGAGCTTCTTCTCTTCTCTTTATATGGCTTGGCTGCCAGCTTTAGCTGATCTGACATTCTTTCCCACAGAAACATAAATTGGAATGGCAGGTAGCAGCATAGTGGTTCTCTGTTGCTTATTTTAAATGTGGCTGTCAGATAAAAGATGAACATGCTATTTTGCAAACAGATCCTCCAGACGGGCTACACAGGACTGAGCAAAGAATGAGAAAACCCCTATCATCCAGTTTATGAGACCATGAAATAAAGCTTATTTTATTAAACTTGTATGTTTTGGCGTTTCACGATATTTTTAGGCCTGAAGAACTAAGAAGTAAACATATGAATTAATCATTCTAACTGTTCTCAACTTTCAAAGTAAATTATTTGTTTTAAAGGTTGAATATGTCACACTGTAATAATGTCTAACCAGCAGCTATAAAATATCTAAGAAATCAAGGACATAGAGAAATCTCAGTGGGCACATGATAATGAATGGGACAGCAGAATGCAAACAGCAGAAAAGGGCAAGGAATTGCGGGGGAAGAACTCCAAAGCCTTAGTATTCACTTTATCATGTGGTTTTGGATCGTGCTGTATCATCACAAAGATAATGCCAGTCATATAAACTCAGTCTGAAAATTTTAGTCAGGCTTTGACTTATGGAAGTGCCAGAGGAAACAGGTGGCAAAACAATGGATTAAATTTTGACCATGGTTGTACCTGATGAACTTGTAATGGGAAATGTAAAATCTATTTTCACTCATTTGCTGTTTGTGGTATGACACTAAAGCCCAATGCTTTTTTATTCTCATTCTATTTTATTTTCCCAGCTAAATTCAGATCCAGGCAGAAGAATGGTTTAAGTAAGTTATGGCAAGAAAGCTTCTGGAGGAAAACTCTTCTACTATGATAAATGTCACTGCTTTTTGTGGGAAAGGAATGAATTTAAAAAAATATATAGTGAACTATTTCTGAAATTTCCATTAAAAATACAGTTAATGCTTGAAATACACCCTTTTATATTGTACACTGAGACACAACAATGTCTTAGTAAAATTTTCTTGAATACTCTTACATGTACATGTGAGAGGCTGGTTTAATAATGCACAGTACCTTGGAGAACCATCTATTGTGTAAGGTGAACTCAAACTTTAAAATGTTACCATAGCAGATTATCAAGTTTTATTTCCACTTTTTGATCACTCTGGGGGAAAAAAGCCTAAAGCTCTTCATTATGTTGTAAGACACTGCAGTGCAAGTAGAAAGAGTACTTCTACATTACAGACTAAAAGAATAAGTCATGCCATCTCTGACACATGATGTATGCTTAATGTTTGAGGCCCATTGTTACAGACTATATGGAATACTGAAGTATCTGCACCAAGGTTACTGAAGTTCATAATAGCACACATCATGACAATATAATAACATAACTACTTGAAATGATATAATATTGTATATACTATTATGCTGTTTTGAATTAAATAGGTTATATAAAAAGTATAACCACAATATTTGAGTATTTGAGTTTTTGCTGGAAACAGACTACACCTAATTAGGACATTATCACAGAATCACAGAATCCTAAGGGTTGGAACGGACCTCAAAAGATCATCTAGTCCAACCCCCCTGAGAGAGCAGGGTAACCTAAATTACATCACACAGGAACTTGTTCAGGTGGGCCTTGAATATCTCCAACGTAGGAGACTCCACAACTCCCCTGAGCAACCTGTTCCAGTGCTCTGTCACTCTCACAGTAAAGAAGTTTTTCCTGATGTTCACATGGAACCTCCTATGCTCCAGTTTACACCCATTGCCCCTTGTCCTAGCACTGGACATCGCTGAAAAGAACTGAGCTCCATCGTCCTGACACTCACCCTTTACATATTTGTAAACATTAATGAGGTCACCCCTCGGTCTCCTCCAAGCTAAGGAGACCCAGCTCCCTCAGCCTCTCCT
>NDXB01004878.1:92239-126671 GCA_002631895.1 Agapornis roseicollis | reverse complement strand
GGAAGGAGGGGTTGAGTGGGTGAACGTGCTGCCTGGCTGGGTTCAAACTACAACACAGAGTAACACATGCTTGCTAGTTTAACAACATTATGCATTCTGGCTTTGGAAATATGGTGTCATATACTGGCAGGGGGAACCAGGTACTAAATGACATGCAGCTCCCACCAGTGTACCAATGACAGCAATCCACAACCCTGCTAGGACACACTGGCTGTGCAACACATGCACCCTGGTTTCCTCCTCCAAACTCCTATTCCAGCCATGGGATGTGAACCTTTCACAACAGTGCAGTTGAAAATAAAAATGATGGTGAAATTTCATTGCAACATTTTCCTATTGCTGACTCAACCATAATATCCTTCATGCCAGCACTAAGACTATCATTAAATATGTCACTTAAAATCATTCACCTCTGACTTCACCAAGCTCCTTCAGGAAATACCTGTTAACAGAAACCATTATTACTGTTAACACTGAGGAACTGGGGTGTAGGTGGTTTTTGTCTAAACCAATAAATAAAATGCCCACCTTCAAAATTATTTTAGAAGTGTGAAATTGAAGCATGTAACAGCGTGTAACATCAGCCTGCACATGCGCCCATGCCATCACTGTCAAAGAGATACTGGCTTGGGCAGAGGAATTTAGAAGTGCCTGCTGCTCACAAGCTCCACTGCTGAGGTCAGACAGAAAGAAGGGGAACAAGGAGAACAGGAAGAAAACAAAATATCCAACCAATCTGTTTTTCAGACAGTACAATACATTAAATCTTTTAGTTACTCCTTCAAAAACCATCACCTGTTGGTCATTAAGTACTGCATGCCTGACTCCATTCCCAGTATTTTCATTGACACCAGTGGCAGCAGGATTGGCTTCTTCCCTGTAACTCAAACCTATAACTTGCTCTTGAATATCTCATTCAGACCTAATATCTCGCTTTAAGTACCCATTTCTGGCAAAGTGTAAAATAATCAACCTATCAAAGCCCTGCAGCTTCATCATTACACCCCCCAAAATTAATCATGTTTCAGTACATGCAAGGCAAGCCTTTTGTAGCACACTCTGTTGAGCAGGAACAGATAAAAGTGGGTTTCCCAGTGCCTGTACTGAAACAGCAACACAACTAATGATTTCCTACAGAGTGCTAGTGCAAGCTCTGCGAACACAACCCCAAAATCATTCAGCTCTTCAGGACCAACGTGTAAGCAGAAAACTGAGCTCCCGCCTGAAAGGGCTGCGATTCTTCTTTGGTCTTACTGAAACAAAACTAAAAGTAGTCAGGTGAAATAAGGTAAATTCTTGCTCTGAGGTTGGTTTTAGATTCACTTCTTTCAGAAGTCACCAACACTAAAAGATGCAATTTGAAAGTTGGAATATCTGTGAAGCTGATAATGTAAACCTGCTAAAATTCAGGGTTAGTGTTTTGCCTGAGCATGACAGTAACAACAGTGAATTTTACCCTCCTTCAAACAGATAGCATAAGGTAGAAAATCCACTTACATTGCATTTAGACCCATGAAATAAGTTGCAAGAGTAGCAAGGCTGCCCCTGCTGACACTCCAAAAAGAAGTTTATGCTTTCTGCATAAACAATTTTGTAATTCAAACGTGTATAAACAGAGAGATTTACAGGCTACTTTTTAAGTCATGGCAAGATTCTCACACCCCACGCTATGGCTATGCATTTTGTACATTGACATGGAGAACCCCCATGATAGCAGAAGCTTCGGTCCCTAACTTCACTCTTTCAAAACAATCACACTTGCAACAGCCTAAAAGCCAGAATAAAAGCCTTGGGTTGCTGCAACAAGGAGTTTTGAAAGACTTCAAAAAGTTACTGGAGCAAGACAACTGCACAAGATTCTTCTGTAAGAAGCCAGGCCAGCAGCAGTCCAATAGCTCAAAAGAGCTCTCATTTAATTAGCTGTTTGCTATGTATAAGAAAGGCTGTAGGAAGTGCCCAGTGCTGCATCCTCATTTGTGCTCTGCTCTGATCCATACAGCAGCAATTCAGTCCTGAGTGAAACAGAGCTCATTATCCAGCAGAGATGAACTCTCCTCAGGAGAGAGGTGTTTCTCCTGCTGTTAACAGCATCGGCTCGACACCATTGCCCTCACAGCCTGCTCCTCACAGAGCATTGCGGAGACGTGAAGGAAATACAGGCAGCTGGTGCATGGAAAGAACCAGGGAGAGCTGGGCTGTAAGCAAGGATGGAGATCAGTCTCTAACACGAGTGGAAGCGCAGACCCCTCCTAACTGGCTGCGCAGGTAAGAATTTGAAAGAAACCCAAAGATGGCTCTGGTTTGAATTTGCTTTTGTAAGCCAGAACAGGAGATGGGAGAGCCTTCCCTGGGCAGCTGACCACCACCCCTACCCCCCCACTCACAGGCACCTCCAAACAATGCTCCTCTTGCTTTCCAAGCAGCACGTTCCCACATCTGCCAGTTGGGCACACTTCCCCACCTAAAGGAGTGTTAAGACCCTCACCGTCATGCTCTGCAGATTCTTGGCTTGTGCTTTAAAAGATCACTTCCGTTTATTTAGAAAGTGTTCAGTGCAGAGCTGGATCATGCTCTCTGGTCAAGCAGGGCAGTGTTTGGAGCCCTACTCAAACTGCCTCCTGCTACCAGGGTGAGCAGCTTCATCTGTTCTACCTACTGACAGCCTCAGCAACTGGTACCTCATTCACTTAAGTGGTGTAAAAGCACCAGTACTCGCTTCTCTGAAGAACACAGCCCTGAAGCCAACCCCAGCACCCAGCATGCCAGTGACAGATGGGGAATGAGCCAGGTCTCCACAACACTGCCTTATTCAATCCAGTTGCAGCAACTTCCTATCATTTTTTTTTCCCCTTCATGCTTATCATCTTGCTTTTATCTAGCGGTGTTTTAACAGCTGTTTTCTTACCACATTAAACTGACATCTCTGACAAAACAAAACAGATGCCTAACTCTCCTGGGTTTCCTCACAGGATGCTACAGGGGAGCAAATCTCTACTGAACCATACTGCCTGTTTGCCTGAGCACAGACCTTACTCTTTAGCCAAACACCATTCCCACCTTCAAAAAATGGATCAAATTAAACAACAACCTCAGTGACAATCTTTTGCTCCAACTTTCCTCCCCCAGAAACCAGCAGGCCAGCCCTCCAGCCAGAGACAAAACTGGCACCGGGCCAGGAAAGCCAGTGAAGCTGCTCTGATTTACGATAGCTAAAGATCTGGCCTGAAGATGAGTCACGTGGATTGCTTGCTGCTTGAATTTTAACTACTTCAAGGGGTCTGGCTTTGGATTTGTTTCTCTCTGGCGGTGCTGTGAAGCCTCAGTCACTACAGGCCAACTCCTGCATTTCTTCCTGAATATTGAGGAAAGCTGCTGAACATTTAGAAAGGAGTTGGACTCACAAGGTTTTTTCTGCTGTGATTTGGACACATCTTTTCTATCCTGCTCTGACACCTGAAATAGTCCATTAACCTACAGACTGAGGCAGCTATTTTTGATCAAGAGGTGAAAAATCACAGCTTGGCTCTGAGCTTCAAAACAAGAAGGGAAGAGATAGACAAAAAACCCAGCGGGAGGGTGGCTCTGGGACTCCTTTCCTCGCAGTCAGTCGGAGCGATGTGTCTGCTGGCATTTTTGGGTGCCTTGTGTGAACACGGTCTGTTCTCCCTCTGCTGAGCAATCCAAGCACTACAGAGAATAACGGAGCGGCCTTGCCGCAAGAAGCCCTTCAGTCGCAGCACTATTGCAAGGAAAAAACTTTATTTCTCAGGCTAGCACGAGAAAAAAGGGGAAAAACGAGGCACGGAGACCTGCTCAGCCGCACATCAATGCCTATCAAAAGCTGTAGCTGCCATCCACCACGGCAGAACTCAGGGCTGAGCACAGGTCTGCAGAGCTGTACCTGTGCTGGCACAAGCTCCCATGGCACAAGTACCTGCTCACACATTAGAACCAGTATGTCAGCCAATAGCCAATGACAGCTACAAACCAGGCAAACCTCCAGAGAAGGCAGGAGAGATTTTAACTCAATGGTCAGCTTGGCTGCCACGCTTCCAAAGAAGAAATAAGCCTGCTCATGTCTTCCATACATGGCATGGATAAAAACACTACACCAATATTTCAGCTGCTGGGATGATCCTAGCACATCTTGGCTCATCCCAGCAGCGGGCATCTCCTTGGACATGGTCCCAGAACTGCTCTTCTGCACTCATGGTAGTTCTCCAACCTGACAAATCCTACCATTCCTTTGGGACAAAAAAGGGGCCATAATACGAATATTGCCATAACCCGATGCTACAGGTTTACCACTTTCCTACACATTAGATTCAGGGAGGTTTCCGTGCAACACCAGATTCTTAAAGCCATCACTACTTTAAAAAATAAAAACAATACAACCCCAGTATCTATCAGATTCTCTGGCTAAACTGAGTGGTGATGCTGAGATTTCATAAAGCTTTGACCTCCTAGGAGGAACCAGAATCCTTCCTTACTAAGAAGAGGAGGAGGTAATCACTCTAGTGCTCCATCTCCAGTGAAAAGCCAAATCCTTCATTTCTCAAAAGAGAAAATAAACCCCACAAACCACAAAAAACACCCCAACAAATCCATTTTCACTGCCTCTACTCAAATTCAACAGAACAGCAACTAAAAATATGTCAGAAATCAAGGTGCAGGTGAGCAAAATAGAACAGGAAAAGGCTTGACACCAGAATGGTAAGATTTTAAGCGTGACCCATTGGCTGGCAATGTCAAGGGGATACTTCTGAACCATTTCAAAACTAGTCAGGTAGAAGCCACATCCAGGTGAACTGTTACTGAGCATGGCTGAGAAGGAAAGAAAGCATAGAAATCACAGCGAAAATGCACTGATACGTGAATAATACTTGTATAAAGTCATTTTAAAAGGCATTGCAAAATTCTTTACCATGTTTAGTAACCTACTGCCCAGAAAAGAAGTAACAGTATGCTTTCAAATTACTCCAGTCATAATCAGGAAAAATCTCTTATTAAAATCAATGAGAAACAAGCTGTTAGCTGCACATCGTGCTGGAAAGCTGCAGGTGAAATGCAGAAAGCTCTTGTGCTTCCACTCCATAGCCAAAAATTGCAACGCTTTCCGTTACCTCATAAATCAAAGTTCGTCATGAAGCTGCAGCTGAAGTGCCATCCGGCCAAAACCTCCCGAAAAGCATCCACGTAGCTCTTAATTATTTTTTATACAATCACGCAGGAAACATTTCCCAGGTGAGGGCCTATGGGCTGGCACAAATCCTGCCTCTGTTACTGTTCGGGGGGGCAATGGCATCGAGGTGTATCTGCTGGTGACTGGAGACAAACGGACTCCAAGAGCGATCGTATGCATGAGCTTTTAGACTGAGCTACTTCCCACTTCAAGCACACCTAAAAGACTTGATGTAAACTGATAACAGCGCCTGGGATTCTCACAAATGAAATAAAAGCAGGAGGAGACGAAGGAGAAAGTTAATTTTTCACCTAGAGAACTGCAGTGTTAGAAGATTGCCCTGGAGGCTTTGATCAATGGAAGTGAATCTTTTATACTTTTCTCCAGCATTCCCAAAACAAGTCAGTAAGATACCAGCACTTCCTCAGCACAGTGACCACTTCCCAGCAAGCCTGAATTCAAGTCTTTATCAAAAGAACTGAAGAAATGCACTATGATTTAAAAGAAAAATAGAAAACGAGGAAACAGAAGCAGCAGGATAACCTTATGAGGCATGGGAGGTGTTCAGAGAAACATTTTTACTTCTTTTATTCTTGACGATGATTACAAGCAAGCAAAGACTGGTCCAACCAGGCACTTCTGGTGCCCAAAACCACCCACAGCTACCCTGGCCCTTAAGAACAGCAGAACACTTGGAGAACGCACACCACCATCAGACACTATCTAAAGGCATTTCCAGATCCACAACCTCCTCTCCTGTGAGGGAAACACACCTACATGTCCATCTGCTTCATCACACATGACACAGAACTCCCAATGCATTCAAGCAACTTCGGCGGCACCCACCTAATAACCCATCACCTGGGGGATCCACACGCACACGCATTGCATCCACACACATCACCTTAAATAAAGGGCAACAGACCTCCTTATGTAACATATTTCTATATATATAATTATAAGCAGCTGAATAAATGGCCCTGCCTGTCTGAAGTTTTCATACAGATTCTATTGGCTAAATGAAATGTAGGCAATAAGCTTTCTCAAGTCATGAGTCGATTTACAATCCCACCTTCAGCTGGAGCCTGGATAATCAACAGATTATCTCTGAGCATCTGAAAAATACAAGTCTCTCCATAATTTCCTCTTTGTAACACTCAGTTTGAATGCGAAAAACAAAAGAGCTGTCACTCCTGAAGTTTGAAAAGCTTTCAGCAAAATTTGCTACCTTACTGCAAAAGCAAAGAGGTGCAAATGAAAAACATCAGGGGCATATGATCCATAATGCTTCAAAGTGTTGGAAGTTTCCAGGAGGCACCATAAGGATAAAGTCAACATCCTCAGCTGTTGTCACAATTCCAGCACAAGTATTTCCAGGACTTCAAGGGGCAAAGACAAAGGCAGTTTTCCAGAATACTGCAAGAGCTGTACCTATGCTAATCAGGGAGTTCCCAAGCAGAGTTCATGTACTGTATTACTGAGAGGTTCTGCTCGCAAAAGAGCTTTTACTCTAAGGCACCTTGTCTGGCTTGTTTCAAAATGATGACTCTCATTTTCCCATTTATCAGTATATTTTTTTCCTCAAATTAGCATTCAGAAATGTAGCTCTTCCTCAAGGAAAAAGAGAAATGGAAAAAGTATTCTGAAATACAGGAGTGGATTCTCAACAGATAGACATCAACATGAGAAAGCAATGGAATTATGTTAATTTATGCCTAATGAAACACAACCAGGATTCCTCTCCTTTGAGAGGAAACTGAGACAATTCCGGCTACTTATAACAGAGGCTACTCCTCACTGCACGGAGAAGGAGAGCTTGTTCCCATCCCTGTGTAATGTGACGGAGCAAATACACCCGTCGGCAGGAGGAGGACTCCGTTCAGCACGCTGATGCCGGAACGGCGCCGCCTGACCTGTTCTGCCCAGCACAAACTGAGGGTTGCTCATTTTCCAATGAGATGCTGTGTAAGCGTTGGTTTAATGGTTCATTTATCAACCCCTCTGAATATTAAGCAATTCATTTTGACTTAATTTGAACAATTCAATTTCACCCATCCTCTCTCCCCTTGAAAAATGGAAACTGCTGTCTAGAGAGAAGCTGCTTTAAAAGTTGACTTAACAAGAGGTACGTGGGGCCATGGGCTTTATACCTTCTCACAGGCTGATGTATATTTCTATCTGATTTTTTTCTTCTTTGCCTTGTATGCATTATACGTGAAATTTACAAACGCTAAAGCAAAGGCACTTCAATGAGCATTCTTACTGCTGGCAGACCGAACCCCATCTGCTGTAGTATTAGCTGCTCCCCGAGACGACCACCAGAACATTAAATGTTCTGTCAATACAACAAACAAGCCTCTGAAAATTCCATAACGCTTCGGGAAAGGAGCTCCGCTTTGGGAATCCATTACTTCTCTTAGAAAGTTTTTGTTACTGGATACATTTTCCCAACCGGAAAAACAAACAGTAATCACTGCAGGGCACACCTGGGCTTTACCCTCCCATGCGGGCAGCGTCTCGTATCCTGAAGTTCGCACCTCCTGGAGCAACAACGGGAACGGCCGAGCCAGGGAGACTCCCCAGGCACCTGTTGGCCGTGCCCTCGGTACCCGCCCGGTGACCCCACAGCCCAGCCGGATGCTCCCACCGCGTTTTCTTCCCGATTCAGCCTGCGTTCGTTCACCGGCTGCACCCGAAGCGCCCAATTCCCTCTCCACAGCTCTCAACACTCAGCCCACCAGCTCGTCCCCGCCGCGCACCCCCGGGCCACTTCCACAAGTCCCTTCCCCGCGGGAGCCCCATCACCCCCCATACACCGCGCATCCCTGCGGGCAAAGCTCGGCCGAGCCATCCGGAGCGCGTCCTCCCGCCGCACAGAGCCCCTTTCCCACCGAGAACGCACGCACGGAGCCAGCCCGAACGGGCCGCGGCTCCCCCGCGGCGGGCAGCGCTGCTCAGAGCCCGGAGCTCCGCCGCGGCACTCACCCGTGCGGCGGGGCGGGCGCGGCCCCTCAGGAGATCATTGCCGGCGGCAGAGCGGCTCCTCCGGCAGCGGGGGCGCGGCGCTGCCTCCCGCCGCATCGCAGAGCCGCGCCGACACCGACACGCGGCCGCGGCGCCCCGGCCCCGCCGGGTAGGGGGGAACGGGAGGGAGGGGAAAGGGGGCGGGACCGGGACCGGCTGTGCCCGCCCCACCCCGCCCCGCCGCACCGGCCCCGGGTGATCGCAGCAGGAGCGGCTTCGCGCTCCCCGCGTCTTCTGGGGTTTCTTTCCCTCAATGTCTTTTTGCTTTCCCCCACTTTTCTCCTTTCCCCCCTTTTCCTCATTTCTCTCCTTCTCGCCATTCCTCACATTTTTTCCATCCCCTTTTCTTAGTGCCTCCCTTTTCGCACGACCTCCCCCTTTTCCCCGCGTTTCTTCTCTCTTCCTCCTTTTGTATGTTTTTTGTCCTCCTTCTCTCCTCCTCCTCCGTCCATCTCCCTACCAAAGCCTTTTAGCAATGGAGACTGCGTCCAGCTGCCAAGTGGCCCTTTTCTCCAAGAAGGTGGTCCTGGATAGAACAGCCCGCAGCAGCCTCAGCGTGCAGCACACACACCCCCTGGGGTCTGAGCAGACCCGAGCACAGCTGGCACAGGACAGCACTTCCAGGAGGTCCTTCCCTGCTGCCCTCAAGAGGGCTAAGATAAATCAGTGCGGTTTTTCCAAAGGACCCAGAAAAAAGAAAGGNAGACCCGAGCACAGCTGGCACAGGACAGCACTTCCAGGAGGTCCTTCCCTGCTGCCCTCAAGAGGGCTAAGATAAATCAGTGCGGTTTTTCCAAAGGACCCAGAAAAAAGAAAGGAAGCAAGGTTTAGTGTTCATTTCATCCTGAGCAGCTCCCCCTGCTCCTGGCTGCACTGACATACCCTTAACACTCCATCTGGCCCCTGGATGCCCAACCTGCCAAGCATCATCCCGGTACTCAGCTACCCTGTGTGGGGCACAAAGGCTTCTGCAGCAAGACAGCTCATTTTCGCTTTGAGTTTCATGTGTGGGAAATGAGATCAGTGGAAATGGTTTTCTCTACCCTAAAAAGTTGGTTGTTTTGCCACTATATGCAAATGATTTGGTTTTACCAGATGGCAATGAGTGCTTTCCTTACACATTTTATTCCTGAGCTAAGAATCAAGGTAGAAAACTGAAAGAATTTGCAATATACTTGGTAGCTACTGGTTACCAGGACAGCTCATACTTGTATTCACGAAGAACTTGTCCACCACATGCTCACTTGCTGCTCTTCCCTCCTCTCTGTGAGCCCAGGCCCCTTGCTTCCCTTAAAATTCCAATGAAGTGCCAGGTTTGGTTCACTGGAGGTTTGTAAAAGCAGTTCCCAACTAAATAACATTAAACAAGGGGCACAGTTGAAAAACAAAGAAGAATGATTACTGATGACCTGTAGAGCAACTTCAACAGAAGTACGGATACACAAACCAGAGGGGTTGCTGCTGTCTCTTTCATTGAGTTGCTGCTACAGGACTATAAAGTTAATTGTTGGCAGAATTCTCAGGGAAGTTTAGAAGTCCCCGACTAACTCTTGATACTCTGTGCCTGAGGAGTTGATACTGTGCCAGGGAACCTCAGTATCAACAGAACAGCACCAGACGGAATTGAGTATAAAACCCCCCTGATTAACTAGAAAGAAGTTTCTTTCTTTCATGCCAACATCACACAGGCTGAAGGCCTGGTGGTTTTCTTGCCCATCTAAAAAGCCTATGAATGACAGCGAGTGCTTTTTAGCAGTATGTGGAAAGGGCATGAATGAATGCCCTCTCCAGGCGCCTCTGTACAGGCACTCCTTCCACGTGCTGTAGGTTACATGGAAANGGTGGTTTTCTTGCCCATCTAAAAAGCCTATGAATGACAGCGAGTGCTTTTTAGCAGTATGTGGAAAGGGCATGAATGAATGCCCTCCCCAGGCGCCTCTGTACAGGCACTCCTTCCACGTGCTGTAGGTTACATGGAAAATGTTTGTGTTCCTGTCATCTCCAGCTACAAATAACAGTGAAAGTACTGAAGGAATGTGACAGACCAAAAGGAAATAAAAGCACATCAGCACAACTGGGAAGTACCAAGCACCATCAGTTCCATCGTCAGGCCAGCAACAAATGCGACCTGTGGCTGTTCATGTTCTTTTTTGTTGTGCTTTTAATTTTTAATAGTTTCCTGCTGCAGATTCATGGCAGTTGTTGTCCTTCCTTTGCTCTGACTTGCACTGGATCCAGTTGGCCAGCAATGGCAGGGAATGCTAACTCCATTTAGTCACCAGAAAAAAGCAATAAAAGCAAGTGTGTTTCCCTAAGGCCCCAGCCCAGAGTGATGAAAAATCCAGACCAACAAACATATTTTGTCAAAATCAGTCTTCAGTGTCATCTCTTTTCCCACAGAAAGATCAAAGTCAGAAAAGAGTATTCTAGGCAAACTGATACATAAATGATGGGCCCTTCATAGCTCTAGTAATTGCATCCCCAATACATCCCCACGCTGGGAAAAGAGCGACAGCCTCCACCCCAGAACTGGGCAAGCTCTAATGACATTTCCGATGAGCCATGAGCACAGAAATGCCATACATCCATAGCTAAGATTATTTAAAGTTATGGGTCAGTGACAGCAGCAGCTGCCGCTCCTGACCTCAAGGGAATCACAGTTCTGGCAACACAACCTCTTGTCCTCCCATTTTTCACTGGGACTTGGTGGGATGTGAGCTGATCTCTGAGCTGCTGCAATGGGTTCCCACTGTTGTGCTGACCACAGGCAGGAGTGCGCTGCAGGGGAAGAGAGGAACGCAACCCAGGCAAATATGAAGTAACTTTTCCTGTTAGAGAAGACTACTGATTTCCCTGCCTTTAGAAATGAACAGCTGCTGCTCAGGTTTGCCAGCACCCAGCACTCAACTGGGAGAGACTCAGAAATAGGATGATAGTCTGTAAAACAGCCTGATGTTGGGACGGGGGGGAAGCAAAAAAAAAGCCTCTTTTTATTTGGCTTGTGATTGCTAAGTCTGCAGGAATCCCCCTTGTTCAAGCTTTTTCCTTAGTTCATGAGGAGCAGAGATCTACTTATTTTTTCCTTTTAAATGAATGTTGGGATTCTAACATAATCAACTAATTCCAGGAGCTGAGGCTTCAAGATAAAGAGGAAAGTATACCATGTCGCAAAGCTCACAATGCAATCTCACTGCATTGGCATTGGCAGCGGTTCACTTGGCTCTGGAAATAATAAAGTGGGAGACTGAAATGACAAACAAACCGGAGATCCAAACTGAAGCACCACCAGGGAATGCAAAGCAGATGGCCAGCTAAAGAAGACCAGCCCAAAGAATCACTATAGTCTTTGCAAAAAGATTACCAACAGCATCTACTGATGGTGGCCTCCTCCCTGTTAGCTTGCCTGGCATAGTTTGCATCTTGATATCCTTGCCATAGATTAAGAGCAGAAAACAAGCTAGAGAATCCTCTCAATTGCAGATTATCTGTGCACTGCCTCATAGCAAAAAAGGGAGATTCAAGAGCGTTGGAGAGTCCACACAAGGGTTCAGGAACAACTCCATATTTCTACGCCATCCTGGACCTGCATTGCTTTAACCCATCATCGAGCTATCACTAAGAGGATGATCAGGGGACTGGAGCATCTCCATATCAAGATAGGCTGAGAAAGTTGGGGCTGTTTAGCCTGGAGAAGAGAAGACTGCGTGGAGACCTCAGAGCAGCCTTCCAGTATCTAAAGGGGGCCTATAAGGATGCTGGGGAGGGACTCTCCACCAGGAACTGTAGTGACAGGACAAGGGGTAATGGGTTCACACTTAAACAGCGGAAGTTTAGACTGGATATAAGGAAGAAATTCTTTCCTGTGAGGGTGCTGAGGCACTGGAATGGGTTGCCCAGGGAGGTTGTGAGTGCTCCATCCCTGGAGGTGTTCAAGGCCAGGTTGGACAAAGCCTTAGGGGGCATGGTTTAGTGTGAGGTGTCCCATGGCAGGGGGGTTGGAGCTAGATCATCTTAAGGTCCTTTCCAACCTGAACTATTCTATGATTCTCTGATTCTGTAACATTGGTGTGTGCTTCCAGGCAGAATGCTTTCACCATGCTTCTATTAAAGTGTCTGCTTTGTTTCAATATCCCACAATATTGTTTAGTCAAGAGAAATTATTTAAAAGTTACAAAATTAAGTCTGTGCTAAACAGGAGTTGGCACAATGGAAATGAGATTTTGGGACTCCCCATAAATATGCAAGTGTGAGCATATGAAACCACGTGTGGCAATTTGTTTTCAGAAAGAGGAAAAACCCCTAAGTTACATTGTCTCCTGTCATACCCAGTTCGCTCAGCAGAGGAAAAACACAGGAATTATCAACTATGACCATCTGAACTAAGCAGAGTGGTAAAATGTCCTGCAGAGCTCCATAGGGACTGATGCTTTCTGCTTATCCTAATCAATACATTGGTTTACTGGAGAAGAAAACAATTATCGTAGAGTAGGCTTCAGGCTGCCAAGCCCAGCAGATTCTCTGAGCTGCCAAATAGGATTTCTTTAGTCTGTGTGCATCCCTAGCACTTAGCAAAGCTGGCCTGTCACCTCGAGCTCCTGAGTGTATTGCCGTTTTCTTCAATCTTCACTCTTTTTACCAGTCCAGAAAGGCGGTGTTTAACACCCACTAAAATCAACGTGCTCTCCTCTATGGCCATTCACAGGGATTAGGATTTTGAATTTGGACTCAACAGGAAAAGTTTCCCACAACCACCTGGAGCTAAATCCTACCCACCATATTTGTGGGTGTTTCTCCAGTACCTGCCTGTTTGAAATAAGCAGGATTTAATCATTTGGGGATGACAGTGAATTACAGCCCTCATGAAGGGATATAGCAGTCCCGTCCCCCTCTTCCAGCCCGTCTGTTCACAGGCTGGTACGTCACTGGAGCACAGCCAGGCAGCCATAGAAATGCATTGAGTGAGTAAGGTCTTCCTTCCCCATCAGCCAATAAAGATAATTACACAGGCCAGCATATATTAATTTGGGTTCAGTCCTTTTCCCACTCAAATTAATGTTGGTTTTGCCATTGACACTGTTGTTAGCAGAAGCTGGCCCAACATCAGGGAGCCAAAATTAGACAGCTTGTGCTGTTTGCTGGTCACCCTTCCCCATTCCAGCTGAGGAAGTTACTGGCCAGGCTGGGAAAGGAGCAGCCCACTATCCAAGGCATGCCACTGATGCCAGCACCTATAGCTGGAGCTCAAGCAGTGGGAGCCCTGCAATGATCAAAGTTGCATCACCTCCACAGCCAGGCCCCTGGACATGCTCACCCCTCTGGCGCTCATTTGCCAAAACCGGCACTAAATGAGGGCAGAGAAGGAGACACACATAGAAGTTCCTTATCCCCTAGGGCTTAGAGTCAGGGGATGGCAGTTTTCAGTGAAGAGGCCCATGCAGGTACTATGCACACTGCTATCCTCAGAGATTCCTTGTGTGAGGCTGTCAGGTTTTTATATGGTTTCCACAACACCAAAGTCACTTGTTATCAATATTGGTGGTGCCACTTGAAAAATCAGAGGAAATCCATCATGGCCCGTGAGGTTATTCTGGTGTAACGAGCAGCCCTTGTATCTCATTTTTCAGAAGTGCGACTCAGCCCTTACATCTCCATTTCTGTGCAGTGCAAATCCATACAGGTGCTGGCTCAGTGTAAGGCTTGGGGGGCTTGTCTGCAGCCCAGCAACTTGCAACCTCCCTGCATACATGCAGATGTGAATGCACACACATATACACACACATATATGGAATTATCCTGCACAGGTTTCATCTGAAACACTATGTATTTCCTTTAGGCAGTAGTCTGCTTATCAGCATGTTTGATATACAGATATTTACCAGCAAGGCTGGAAAGTCTCCCTAGCCACACTTCATGGAGCACACGAAGCACCCCAATTTGCACATATCTCAGAAACACAAACAGTCCCTCTGTTTTCATATTCTGCTGCCACAATAACTTTGCAGAGGACTTTGCTTACTGGACTTGTTTCATGGTGGGTGTAACTGCCAGCAATAGCTTTCCTGCTACTCAGAGCAGAGTCACATGCTGTGATTGCTCATATGCGGTTCAGATTCTCCAGGAACTGAGAGAGGGGAAAAAAAAGAAAGGAAAAAAAAAAAAGGAACTATTTCTGACTGAGACACATTCCTCCGTTGTCTCTGCCTCAGCTGCAAATGCTCTCTGTTACACTGATTTCTTTTAACTGGTCAATCCCCACCCTGTTTCCACAAACACGGAAAGCAACTGCTTATAATTCCAAACTCCCAGCCTTGTGCCAGATAACATTTGCTGATCAACTGCCAAGGCAAGCTTCACAGAGGAAAAACCCAAGAAATAAAGAAGGAGGACTGGCAGATTAAACAGCTCAGCTCTGATCCTTACCTTCAGAAGCAGACTTCGTTCAAAGCCCACAAACACTTTTACTTTGCTGGAAGTCTCTGAACTATTTTTAGCTTCCCTGGGGGATGCCATATAGGGAGAGCAGCCCCCTCTGAGTCATTACTAATCTGCCTAACATAACAGCAGGACACCTGCTGCCAGTGAGTCATGTTTGGTGTGAAGCTAATGGTATATATATAGACAAAATGTAAAGACAATTGCTTATTTTCCTTCATATCCCATGTGTTGTTTGTGTCTTCCTGTTACTCTAAGCAAATCAAATCAGTGCACTGTCTTTACAGGACAGTGTAAAGAAGACAAATGATCAGGAAAATCCATGCTCTCTTCAGACC
Source organism: Agapornis roseicollis (assembly GCA_002631895.1). Lineage (NCBI taxonomy): Eukaryota > Metazoa > Chordata > Aves > Psittaciformes > Psittacidae > Agapornis > Agapornis roseicollis. Next base: position 111,695 of record NDXB01004878.1, on the reverse strand, counting down.
AAAAGCTCTAAAGAGGTATAGCAGAATGATGCCTGCTTCCATCTGTGGCATGTATACCTGTGTGTATATATATCTGCACTTTTACACACAAAGTGATTATACTCTTGCAAGCTGCTGCTCTGATACATGCAAACTAGTGTTTTCACTGAAAACATGAATGGGTATTCAGTGATTATAAATCTAGAGCTCCATCCTGAAACTGTCTTCCCTACTCCTACAGTAAGAACGAAACAGCGTGGAAAAGGGGCATATGTGTGGGAAACTGATGTTTATAACATGCCAGCAAAGAGAACAGAAACCTGTTCCCTATATAAGCTTCCAGACAAGAGGCAGAAGTACCTTAGTGGCAGTTAAACATTAGCTGTACTCCCCTTTGTTGGCTTCACAGCCATTACTTGCAGTGACAAATATATCTGTAGAACAACCTTTTGGTCTGTGCTAGCAGCCTGATTTAGCTTTCCCCCCAAGCCATGCATTTCATCGTTATGGGCTGCACTTGCAAAGTTCTGAGAGCTGCAGTAAAGAGCTGCTAGGTTTGGCTTTGTGATCTCTGGAAGATCTCTCTTTTATTCCTTTCCTTTCTCTCTCTCTCTTTTTCTTTGTTTCTTTTTTTAAAAAAATGTGAAATTTTGGTTATTTCTGTCTTTAAGGAAAGGCATTGTCCTGGTCTTCTGCCTTGGGCAGTACTTTTTTGTGATGGGTGCCAGTACTTATCCTACTCAACCTCAGCTCACCCTACTGTCCTTTAATTCTACAACATGATCACTCTTATTAAAGACAACGGTAAAACACCCACTAACACCAGTGGAAATAGGATGGAGGCTTACAGAAGATGCTAGAATTTCAGCAGTCATGGCCAGAATCAGCATTAGGCACTGCAATGGTTGAAGCCATACCCTAACTGATACAGCCACATAAACTTCTATCTTCCCCCACAGAAAACCAGCTTAAGTATTCAATGGATAATGTAAAGCTTCTTGTAGGTTTATAAAACCATCAGATTGAATCTATTGCAGGAGAATGATTTTAATACATGTATAAAGAAGATACCTCTGTTCCCAGAGAACTCTGTAGATGTCCAAACACAATTGTATAGCCTTATTTTGGTTTGTTTGTTTCTTCTTTTCCTACCTCTCTCCTTCTGCTGTCAAACTGGACAAGGGATGGTAGAAACTAAGAAACTCTCCCAGCCTGCATGGTTCCCCTTGTCCAAGAGGGGCTGCAGTAGGCAGCAGCAAAGAGACACAGTTTTCTTCTTTGAGCAGCTTAGGGACAGACACTGCATGAAACCACTCAAAAGATGAATGAAGCTCCTAAAACATTCCACTTACATATGTTCTAGGGCCTCTGAACAGAGTTCAGAAATATATTTCAAGCCTAGTAATTTAAATACCCCCTGGAAAATCAGCATCTCACCACTTAAAATGACAACCTGCCAAATCCTGATTGTATGGGGGCAAAGAAAGGCAACACGCCCCAAACCAGGGTCTCCTCCACCAAATAAAGTTACAAAGAAAGAAAGAAACATATTCTTTCCGTTCTATATCCAGCTGCTTCTCCAAGTTTCTGCTGTAGCAGAAGCAGCAGGATTTCAGGCAGACAGACCCTGGAGCTGTTGCAGCTTTCACAAGGAGCATGCCAATGACCCACACACTCTGCGGTCCTCTATTCCCCCCTAGTGACCAGCACACATTGAGGGTACTGCATCAGCTGTAGCCTTCGCGCTCAGCAGAGCTGCCGTGTCTCCCAAGCACCAGCGGCAGATCTGGCTTTGTGCATCAGCAGTCCTGCTGTCCTCTCCAGTGCCAAAACCCACCCAAAATCCCCTCTTCACACCCACTTTCATCTCAGAGGACAGAAACAACCAGCTGCAATGAGGAGAGCTATCAACCGAGCACAAGGATCAGTTCTCCCCTGCCATCCTTCTGACAACAGCCTGAGCATGCCATTATTAACTAACACAGCACCTTTGTATGTGTATGCTAAATGAAAAAGTAGAAGCAGAAAGAGAAAAAAACAGCCAAACCCCTTGGCATGTCTGCCTTGAATTCTAATTACAAAAGAGTTGTTTGCCTTAATTCTAAATGTATTTAGAATATGGAGCATATATTTCCAAAGGATGTTTTGTATTTACAGCATGTCTGTCTGCTTAGACTGCTGCAATGTAATTGTTTTCCTGCTGAGAATTATAGCAGTGAAGTTACTCTGGGTACGATTACAGCTCATTATAGTTTTGCTCTGGAATTTAAAGGCTCTCCTGCAACACTCTCTCCTTCCCACTTAGAGGCACTGGCCTTGTAGCATTGTGCCTGCTGCCCATAATTGCAGCAACCGAGGTCCCTAAGGTCACTGCCAGCTACATGACATGCACGTGCATTTGAGGTTTAGTTGCTAGAAATGGGTAAGTCGTTACGGTAACAGGATGAGGGGAAATCTATAACGTCTACCCTACACTGAGGCTGGAGCCAAAACTCAGCTGGGTCTGTGCCTGGGGAGAGCTTGACCGCAAGACGGCAGCAATCCACGCCTGGCAAGGCTTTGGGAGCAAGAGCACTGCAGAATTCGCATCCAAAGGGGGGTTTTAACAAAGAGCAGGTTATGTTCAGGGTGGTTAATGGCTGCAGAGCATGAGACGTTCACTCCTGTCCACAGACTCAGCACAAAGTGAATGCTTTAATGTCAGAAGCAGAGCACTACAGCATGGGTAAGATAGCAGACATGCTGGGCCAAGCTGTGGTGAATTCATCCTCTGCTCCCTAATGGGAAATAGTTGACATTTTTCATAACTGTAGCTGCTCCTTTTGCCTCTAAATCTTTAAAGCTTGATGCTGGAATCAGGTTTGCATCATAAATCTCTTCCTTCTATCATACCTTAACCTGCCGCTGCTGATATTTCTGAGCAGAGAGCAGAGCCCCAGCTGTGCTGGAGCAGCCCAAGCAAGACAGCACTGACATTAGTTCAACACAAACCATGTTGATGGTAGTGGAGCAGTTCAGGTACTTGAAGAAACCCTTCGAAGCCTCTATGGCCTCCCGGGCAGCCTGGTCCCTCTCCCTGCCCCAGATGGTGCAGCTGCAGGAACACATGTACTGCACTGCTGAGCTGCACCGTGTGTTTCAAAACAAAATGTCAATGAGCTTTCCAGATTAAAACATTAAAAATGTATGAGCAACAACTGTCGCACACGAGGAAGCTAATAACACTGGTAGGGTTTTCCCTTTTGAAATCAGGTAAGATCATTTTTAATACCATTGAGTTCGTATGCAGTTATAGTTTCACCAAATCGAAGCCAGAAAGATTCATTAGATCTCCATTTGACCTTACAACAAACCACTGTATTTTACCCAGCTATTTCTAATCGAACAGAGCCATAAGTCCCAAGAAAGTCAATAATGGAGGAAAGCAGCAAGTCTTACTCGGGAGCCATGAAAAAGCAGAAAATTGAACACAACATTTTGCTATTTGAGACCTGGTTTTAGCGATGCTGCACATAAAATAAAATAGCCTCTCCTCCTGTTATTCACTACTCTCATGTTTATATATTTAAAGGCCACATAAATTCCTTTTGTCAAGTCATCACAGTGGGATCGATGCACAGAGGCTTTCCAGCACCCTGCTCCCTTCATCCCTTGAGCGCTACCTACACTCCTGTGTGCAGAGCTCTGCCCTTGCATAGACCAACACGTAGTTTGATGGACCCCCATCTTCTTACCAAAAGATTCAGCTTCCCCAGTTCCAGTCTCCTTTCCTTGATCCTTGTGCTTTGCAAAAAATGTTCATCTTGTGTTTTGCTACAGACCATTGATACAAACAACAGAGAGCTCTGATACTTACACATAACGCTATGTGCCCCAGAAACCACAGGTCCATGCAGTCCTGATCCCTCATCGACAGTCACTTGTTGAGCTCTGTCAGGCACTTCGTTATCCATTTAATGTACATTCTAATGTACATTCTAATGTTACCTAATAGTGCTAATATTTAATCAGCATGTTACTCAGTGTCAAGGCAAACACCTTCCAAAAGTCTAAATGCACTGACTTTAGACAACTGTTTTTGTCAATCATAAGTAATATAATCGGAAAGGGAAAATTAGGTTTCTTTGATAAATTTTGTCATAAACCCACGTTTTTCAGACTACTTACTAAGTTACTTTTGCATCAGCTTTTGAATTACTTAACCCCAAAGCTAGCTAGACTGCTTGAGTCTTAGGAAATACTTCCTCATAACAACCTTCTCTCTAAAATTCATAGACACATTTCATAGAACCGAGTGAGCATTAGCTCTTTCACAAGGCAGCTGCTTACGTTCAGGGGGACTGGACTGGATTTGCTTCTTTTTGTAAGGTTTCTGGGCTTTGATAGAACCAGATGCCTAATGCAGGGTCACAGCACCCCATTCCTCTCACATCTGCCCTGCTTACAATGCCTCGCTAGCACTCCTAAGGCAAACAGACAAGCAAAAGCTCAGAAATAACTTTAGCAAAAAGGAAAAAATGTGACTTTGGGGCATTTCTGCATGCACCTGGCAGCACACTGCTATAGTTGCATATGATTCAGGGCCCCAGATACATCTGCTCTTTAACTACATTAGTACAAAGCCAGAGCCATAACTTTATGGGCTGAAGGATGGTTGTGTTTAGGAAGGGATCTAGCTGCCAAGAGGATTTTTGTGCCTGGTTTCTATGCAAGATTCATCCACAAACAGTTCTTTTTACCAAAATCCACCTTTCCTACCAAAATCCACTTGTTTTTTTGAAGGTATCTGTGAACCTCACTCATTCCCTTTGCCCATTCCCCACTGTACTCCTTTAAACAAGTTAATATTGTCCTGCCTACCTCATCAAATAATAACAGAACCTTTAGGAATTCAGTGGAGAGCTGTATGTTTTGCACATAAAGATACAACAGCTTTGCAGCGCTCCTGCTGTTACTCAGAAATCATGCAAAATGAAGCTGAGGCTGGAAGCAAAGCAAGGTACAAAACCGAAGCCTTCATACTTCACGAGCACACCTCATTTGCTCTGCTGTCAGTAACTCAAAACCCCAATGAAGGGAGGAAGGGGAGGGGGGAATCAAGACATAAAAGAAAAGGAGTAATTATATGCAAGCCACTAGACTTATCGCTTAGCTTTTGGCAAAATATTGACTCCTGAATGATCTTTTGTCAAATCTCATAAAAAGACAGCCTCCAGGTGCTGAATCTTGCCACAGGCATTAAATGGGGTGCTGCTAGAAAAGGAAAAGAAGGGAAATGGAAAAGAAGGCTTAATTTCAATTAAGTAAATACCTGTGTCTGCATTTGGTTACAGCTCTCATGCTTTGGAAAAGTAGGATGCTTCTGGGCTTGATTCTGGCTTGTTTTAAATATTCATGGCATTTTAAATGCCTTCTGTGCTGGGCTTGGTGGATCTGGTGGTAAACGGCTGAACCAGCTCTGGTGCCTCCTGCACTGAGCAGCCTCGAGAGCAGATCACTTAGATTCTAAGGACACTTGGCCAAAACCAGAGTTTGAAGCACAAACTTCCAGTGAAGTCTCTGCTGTGACCCCTCGTACAGGGAGCTGAGAGCACTTATTGATTTCAGGAGGGAGATGGATGAATGTGCAGCATCTCTGTATCAGCAATCCAGACATTTTGGACTGGTTTTGCGTGCTGACATTTCACTATGACCTGGGATTTTGCACAAGCTTTCACCCAACTACTGAAGCTGGAAAGGACAGGGCTATGAACAAGAGGAAAGCAGTGGGGAGGAGGAAGCAGAATGTATTTGTTATCTAAAGCAATAATTTATCATTTGCAGACAGTACAGCAGAATGAAGAAGAGTCTCATGGATAAAGAATTGATTTGAGACTGGGAGAATGGGTCTATCCCAGCCTCGGCTGCAGGTTTCCTGGCAGATTTTGGACCTCACAAATAAAGACATAAAATGGGAAAAATACTCCCTGCCCCAGCTGTGGTCAGAGCAGTGGCCCATGCCGTACTGACAAGCTCTACTGCAAGCCCCAGTTAAAGCCCCAAGGAAGAAATTGGAGTTACATAAAGTAACCTGGATTTTTCATCATTAAAAAAGTGCCACGAGCAAAGCTGAAATATTCTGCACAGAGTCTGCCATTTCCAGTTTCACTCTCGTCACTAATCAGCATTAATTCAACATTAACTTAGGACTCCATTTCTTCACCCAGCTCATGCTGGCATCAGGCAATCCACCCAACAGGCTCTCCCTCAGACTCCTTTTTTCGGAAGTGATTTTTAAGAATCACTTTAAGTGATTTAAGAATACTCCTAAATGTCAGCTGCAGGCAAGAAAAGATAGTTATTGGTCTGGTTTTAGAAGGAATTTTTGGCTCAGTTTCTTTTTCCTACCCTGCTCATCGCTGATGTATTTTTAAATGAATCCTAAAATACACACCAGGAAACTCTATTAAATAAAAATCATGAATGGCATGCAGACTGTGCTATTACTGTGCATAAGAAGATAACAAGACTCAGGAGACTGCCCTTTACATTCTGCTGCTCTTGCTAACTACAGATCTGGCCCAGCAAATGCACACGTTCACGAAGAAGGGAGAGGTGCCATGAGCCTTAAACAATATGTCTGGAAAGAGGCTGGTGGAATAAGAGATGGGAGAGATAATTGGGATGCCATGAGCTGTAGCTCTCTGTGCTCTCAATTAACTAAGTGATTGGACATGCACAATCAGAGATCCCAAACACATCATTTGTAGGTTATCAGTGATATCAGACATCAGATGGAGAGGTGCTGGACTGCCCCTGCCAACAAACTGGAGGAAAGAACTAGAATTCTGAAAGCTTTTTAAAGCCAGACTCTCACCTCAAGACACAATAAAAGAAAAGCTTTTAGATCATTCCTGGCAGAGGAGCTGGAAAGCTGCCATGCTCAGACAGAGTAACTATGGTAATCCACATCAGGTTGCAGAAACCATCTTTAGCATACAGTCTTTTAAGCCCTCCAAGAAGCTTTTTCCCTAATCCACTTAGAAATAAAAAATAAAGGGTGTTTCAAGGTCATACAGTACCAAGAATGGGATCAAAGACGCTGAACGGGAAGCCGGTCAAGGGTACATGTCCCTGGCACCAACCACTGGCTCTGCAAGCAAGGAGAGCTCTGAACCAAGAGGCAGGAGCTGGGTAGGGGGCAGACATCCCTGTCTTGTGCTCTGCATTGCCAAGTGAGCTTGATCATGTATCATCTGCAAGGAAGACTGCACAATTAGGATGCACTGCTGAAAACCTATGCTTAATTGCTTTGATTCTGAGGTGATTGAGAGCTGAATACATTACTGTGCCAAAATTACTGAACACAAAGGCCTTGATTCTGTTCTCTTCTGTGCCGGTATAAGTGATGCCCAGAGTTCGCTTTTGTGGGTATCTGAGGATTGCTGGAGCTTATTTATGTAGGCAGGCTCAGCCCTCAGTGACACTCCAACTCTATTTAAATATTTGGGGTTGCAGTGTGCCTGGTGTGAAGGAATTTGATTCTATTGTTCACTTGAGCAGTATTAGAAGCATAGAAAATCAAATTCCATTATTTTATAATTAGTTCAAAATTAAGCTCTGCTATTTAAGTCCCCATGCTACATGTAGCCCCAAGTTTTGTCCTGCTTCACCTTGCTCTGTGTGTGCAGCAGCCTATGCTATCATCTATTCCTCTTCATGAGTATTCCTCAAGTATTTGAGGGATCCCTGCACCTCTCAAAACACCCCGACATTAAAGCCAAATGAGGATTATTTGGAGCTGTACTCGAAAAGGTTCGAAAAGAGCAAATGCGGCACAGAGGCGACTGAGGGAAAAGGCAACATATGACCAAGAAAGTCTTATGCATAGAAACCCCAAATGCCAATAGTGTGAGGAAGACATACCCAACATCCGCAAGTCTCTGCCGCTTTACTTTGCTGCCTGCTGAGCCAGACACCAGCTTCCCCTCCTTGCAAAGATGACTCTGATGAGACAAACACTATGTCAAAACTGGAACTGTTCCACATCAATCTTACACTGAAGGGCCAAAATCTCAGAGATCAGGCGTCTATCACTGAATGCATGTTTACACATACTCTTTTCTTGGGCTTTGTGAGAACTTCAGCTCACATTTTCCTCAGTTTGGGGGCATTTTTTTTCTTTCCTTATATGCAAAATGACTGTACTTGCATGCACAAAGCAGCCAAAAGCTTCTCTGGCTGCTCTGTTCATATGAATACAATACAGGGCAAACATCTGTGTTTTGGGAGAAAAAATAAATAGATGTCCAAAAAAAGCATGCAGGCAAAAAGCCTGAATAATGATAGACACAGCTTTGGAGACGCTTTGGAAATCAGGGCTAAAATACCAATTTCTATTCTTCTGTGTTGCAATGACAAGATGCTGAATTGCTATGATTTCAGTAGTCCATAGCTTAATTTTATTATGTTTGATCTAACAGTGCTAAGTGTATTTCTTGCTATGTGTTAAACATTAAACTTATTATACTTTAAGGTGGTTTTAGGTATTATCACTTGCCTGTAATTTGATATTAGAATTTAGATCATTATCCTCAATTCTCAGGTGCATTAGCTGGTGGAGTCCCTAACCTGCAATTTAGAATAGGAAAAATATAATTATGTGCAATCAGAGTCTCCAAGAAGAGGATCTTTTTTGTGGGACTGAAGAGTTACAGGTGAAGGATACTCAGCTATGTTCTCCAAACAGGTCTGAAAATGGTGCTGGCAGCACCCAGGATACAGCAGGGACCAATAATACGAAGCTCAAGACATATTGTGCATAGTGTCACTTTTGCCTGCTCTTTTTTATCTCTGCTATGATTTCACACCATTTTCAGGAGCACCACTCCAGTGCCTAAAGCTTGGCTTCGTGTGCTGAATCTCTGCACCTGCTCATGGGGAGGCAATGGTAATACAAGGGGTATTGGGAATGATGATATTTGGGATATCGGGAATGGCAATGATGAGGGAAGCAGCAGGAGAGTGGACTGGGAGCATCTTCCATGGCTGACGTGTCATGTGGCAGAGAGCAATGCGATGCTTTCTGATAACCTAGGAAAGGGTTTCATTCTCAACTGCAGTGTCCCCTTTGGTCTTGTCTCTTCCAGGATCAACTGCTACTGGGTACAAAGCAGCAAGAGGTACCAGTTTCAAACTGATATCTGCAAGTATTCAATTTGCACATGCAAAGTGGTGCTAGGCTTTAGGTCATTTGTCCTTGATTTTTTTTTGCCTTCTCCTCAAACATAGCTATCGGCACAGAAAGAAATAGAATATGCGGTAATTTAGTCAATAAGAATATCTAATCAATTGAGTTCACAAATTAAGCCTTCATAAATGAAGGCAGATCATTGCTCTTCAACCATTTGCATAGCATGCTGGTGCCCTGCCTGGCTGCTTTTTAGTTTAGAAAGCATATTCCCAAGCAGTCACCCAGTGTGCATATGTTGATTTTAACACACTGAAATATATTTATGTATCTTTTATACATATTCCAGGGATTATTTATTAGTTTCAAAACATTTTTTTTCCTTCCCAGACAGAAATAATCAAGACGAACCATAGTGAATCTCAAGGTCTGCGGATACAACAAAGAAAACTTACAGGTCTCTTTTGACAGGTAAAGTCAGCAATGATATCCTCCCATTCATATAACAAGTGCTGTTTCATTGAGAAAAGCCTAACAAGACTTTTACAGTGTACTCATTAGCTTTTTCCAGAGCACCTCACCCCTTTTTGCCCATGAAATAGCTATGCAGATCTTACTGAACAACAGCCCAACCCAGAGTGAGTTTTGCCCATCCTTCTATCTATTGAAGCAAGTCTGGAGCCAGTAGTGCCTCTTCCACTCCAAAAATCAGGCAGGCATGGAGTGCCAATGAATATTTAACTAATAAGTGATTATATAACTAGTCTGCTAAACTGAGCATCCTTTGAGGAAATAACAACTAGGGAGAAAAAGCATGAATGAGACTCTGTCAGCTTTATGGATGTCTGCTGTATGGGGGCATGGCTCCTTCAGCTGTGATGGAAGTAGCTTACACTTAGGGAAAGAGATATAGGAGCTGATGCACATGCTTTTTGTATACACATTTTCCACCTGGAAGATGTCTGTGAAGATACGGTCTGCTACACTGTGTCTCTGGCACGGGAGGGACAAACAGATGGAGAGATCGTCTGAAACCTTTTGTTCTCCATAGTTAATAACCTGGAGCTCTTCTAATACCTAACATGTGTAGGCTGGCTTCATCTCCATGTGCATGCTCTTCAGAGGAAAACCAACTACATTCACTGGTTGACCAATATGAAAATGTGTGGCTGTTTTACAGAAAGGATAAGCTCTTAAAACCATTGTGTCCTTTATGAAATGCTGTTTACAGCAGATCTGTCATGAGCATCAGTAACTCACCAAGCTGCCTTAGCGCAATGTGACATTTTGTGCCAGCAAAATTGGGAATGAAACCAGCCACATTTTGACACAAGTTTAGAAATTGGGAAAACCTTTCTTTTCCTAAAACTCAAACACATTGATCTGTTCTAGTCAATGACTGCAGCGCTTCGGAACAAAGACTTTTCCAACACATCATCTCAGCGGCAAAATATGGCACAGGTCTTATTTGGAATTAAACAAAATCTTTAAATTGTCATTTTTCTCGTGAAAGAAACGTCCATTTCGGTCCAGCCAAGCAACGATACAACATTGCTGATGAAAGAAACTTCCTTCCTAGCCCCTGCAGAGTTTGTCGTGCACTTTGAAATGCATGATTTTATTATCCTTAATTTACCATGCAAAGCTATAAATAGCAGTGGCCATAAAATTATCCATTCCTTGTTAAAATGCAGCTGGAGTACACACTGTCCCTTGATAGTGGGTTCCAGAGGAGAACTTCACACTGTGTGAAGAATCGCACTCTTACTCCTGTCCACAAAGAGCGGGTAACACCAACTGATGGGAGGTGACTAGAGCATCTTCCAAGCTCTTGCCAAAATGAACCCTTCAGCAACAGAAACAAGTGTCTTAGATCCTACAAAGTCCTTATCTGACCTTGGGGCCTATGGCTGATGGCAATGAGACATAAACTCCCCAGTGAAATTAAAATAGTTTACCCTTCACCATTAGAAGCTGTGATGGGAAGCCCATCTTGTTCATTCAGTCTGCAGCTCGCAATTCCCTGTTCATAAGTCATCTTATGACTTAGAGGGAATACAGATTTTTCTTGGGACACCAGGACTCAAGGGAATTACCTGTAGTTAAACATCTGATTAATGGCTCATTAAGAATCAGCAACAGTGTTTATTCAGTCCCTGCCTGAGTGTGGTTTTGTAATTATGTGCTTTTGAGACTGCAGGTGTGTGAAATATAACCCAAATGGAAATATGATGGAAATGCAGTTTACATTTACTCAAGGGCTACCTGTTTTAGATTATAAATATAAAACAGAAAAGTGCAATTATTACTCTGCCCAGGGACTACACAGACGCTCGCTAGACTCTTTACAAACACATTAAACACTAAACTTCTGTCCTAAATAATTTATTCTAAGTGGCAGAGTCTTCTATCCCCACTCATGCTATCTCTGATACATCTCTTGCTACAACTAGACACAAGACTTACTTGTAAAAGCCAAATTTATCATTGGATTACTAAGGTAGTAACCACTGCACCAGAAATGGTCTGTGCGTCTCTGGGGGAACATCAGGGGAAGAGGGAGACCGACAGCGCTTGGCTGTATCCGTTTGCTACGTTTCTGGCTATATATTAAAATCACACTACTGGAGCTTTAATTCTATTTAATGATGAATCATCTATTACCCTCATCCCATCCCCAAAGGACACAGAGTTTGGCCACTCTCTCCTGTGTGTGCTGTGTTTCTGCCATTTGCTCCATCAGCTCCAGAGCAGCTGTGAACATTGGGTAGACACACTTTTGACCATGCATCCTGCCAGCTAGCAACAGGTTACCAGTAATCATAAAATACTCAACCAAATGCTTTCATTTTGAAGATGAAACAAGGACTGGAGATCAGGAGGAGGGACAGGAGGCTGGTACCTGTTCAAATGTTGTGACTTTATGTAGTGGTAATAACTGCATGAACTCCTTTTTCCCCAGTTCACAGACTCAAGGTTCCTATTAAGTTTCTCAGCCATTTCAGTCAGCTCACATTGAGGTGTTTATTATTTCAAAGATACAGTCACCTCGGCCAGTAAGCATGACCTCTTTTGTTTGTTCCTGGACCTCACATTTTCTGGCTTCTTCAAATGAATCTCATTGCTCGCTGGATGCAGATCCCTCTGAAGAAGTGATTTATTATTTACTAATCTGCTCAGTTTTCTGTCATCTCTTATTTTTGTCATTAGTATTTTGATATTTTCTTCTAGATCATCAATAATGGTGCTCTACAACACCAAGGGAAAAACAGATTGCTGGGCAACTGAAGAGAAGCAGCCACACTGAATGTTGGTTCCCTGCTCCCAATTACTGTAATGCAGAAAAAATATCTGTAAAAGTAAAGTCCATTTTGAAGGCCTATTTTAAAAAGCTTTTGGAAAGCTTCCAAAATAGAAAGGGGAGACTTCTGCAATGTTGTCAAAAAACCAAAGCCTGAATCTGGTTTTTTTGTTTGGCTGGTTTGTTTGGGGGTTTTTAACAGCCTTTTTTAATGAGAAAATACTTTTTAACTATGTCAGGGCTTTTAAGTCATGAAGGACAAAGACATAACAGAGGAGTCATCCCATTATCCTTCTGTTAACTCTTTCCTATTGTTGGCATACATGCAAAACTCTGGGAGAACATTTGCTTCATTAAACTGTCTCTCATCCTTTCAGATTTGAGGAGAGCCACTGTTCATTCTTAGCTGTGATTTCTGGCAAAATAAAGGAGAAAGTTGGGAAAAAATATCTCTTCCACCCTTCCATTTTATTCTCTTTTTGAAGCTGCATGTTTAATAAGTTCTAGCAATATGAAGTTTCAAAAAGCCAACCGTTTCCTTTAAGTTTGAACTACAATAGTTTCCTATTATAATTTGAATACTGGTCAGGCTTTTTAATCTGGTGCAGAAAGGCATTTAAGGATGTGCCAGATGTCAAATATCAGTGCTATCATCGTTTTTCCTTTAGTAAAATAAATTACTACACAATGGTAGTTCCCAGCCCATAGAGCTTTCACCAAGCAGCAACCCAAGAAGTGGGTTTAGGGCGTAGAGTTAGTGACAAAAATAGGAAACAACATGTAATTGTTAACCAGTCTTGCACTGTGACTGTCCCCTGCTGCCTGGCCAAGATATTTGTGATATACTTCTAGAAAAGACAAGCTTTGAAACAGCTTCAGAAGAAGACAAGGCTGAGAGACAGATATGTTCATGCATTTGCTTGCAAGTGTTTTATCTTTGTGGGGTCCAAAAGCAAGCGCAGAGAATCAAGCTGTGAGCAGTGTCACAGAAACAATATATTTAATTTAGGTGCCTACTTGTACCCAGCTAAATCAGGGCTCCTGTTGCCTTGTTTCTCTAACTCTCATTTTTACCACAGGGACATGTTGAGTTGCTCAGCCATTTGCAGTTCTCTTCTGGCAGACAGCTTCTTAATACACAAGATCTTTCTAAGATTGATACAGAGAAGGTCAAATGCTTTTCCTCAGCTGTGTGATTAATGCTATTCAAGGCTTTAAAAAATATATAACAAAAGGCAGTAATTGTCAAGGTTTAAGTGTATGTCTAGTGAATTCATTGCTACCTTTAGGAGACAATTTGCCATACTTCTGATGGAGTAAGACAGTCTTGTAAACAAAAGAAACAGTATTGAATATAACCTGAAAAGAATGAGGCTTTTGTTCCCAGTGTCCTGTAAATATCTCTCTCTCCCTCCTGGGTATAGGAATACTTATCAATACTATGTTTGAATTCTACCCATTAACTACTGGAAGACAGAATAACTTCACAGAACTAAAACCTGTTTTTAAAGAAGGGAGAGGTTCAATCCCAGAATTCTAGCCTGCAGTCCCACAGGGCAAGGACAATGCTGCACTCAGCCTTAGCTGGTGAAGGCTCTTCATTCCATGGCCAGGGGAGTCTGTCCCTGGGAAGCCCTTCTCCATTTCTTTCATCTAAAAGCCTTAGCCAGGAATCTGAGGTCTCCTCATTGTCACAATGTACAGCATAGACCTGCCCTTCATTTCAGGGTTTCAAGCCAAAAAAGAAACTGCAACCAGTGCTCTAATTAGCAGCTCTGCTGACTCCTTCTGGACTGTGAAGGATTGAGGAGTCACAGGCAACCTTTGATTTAGTATCAAGAGGGTTACAGCCTGGCCTTCCTTTGAGAAACAGTGATTTCTGCACTCTGGTACTCATTTGGAAGGAAGCTCTTGCCGCCATGCATACACTTTATTAAAAGCCTGAACTTTAAACAGATGAGAAATTATACCCAGATGTTCAAATTCACCCCTTCTTTCTCTATGCCCACCAGAGATCTGTGGGGAAGGGGCAGCAATGTGCCTGCCATGCTATTTCCCCAGTTCATTGTGAGGAAGTTTTATGCAGAGCAAAGCTGATGCTGAGGTGAAGGTTACTTTGCTGGTTATATAAAGGCCTGGGTGGTTTGGGTTTGAGGTTGGGGTTTTTTTGACTCCTCTGTTACCAAGGTTTTTATAAATTCCACAACAGGCCCAAATTAGCCCGACCCTCCACCAAGTGCCTTGCAGCGTCTGTGAGAGCAATTAAGAAGCACTATTCCCAAAGCTGTCTTCTCCTCAATTATGTTGGCAAACAATGAGGCGTGCCTGTGTAAGACCCTCTCTATTAAACAAACCAGGCCTACTTATTTTCTCTTTGATCAGGGGAATGAAGTCAGGAGGGAACATGGAATGCAAAGCAGCATGTTCTCTCCTGGACTTCTGAAGTTCGCAAACAAAAAAGAGAGAAAGAAGAAAATCACATTGTGCAAATAGAAACTTAACCCATCCTTCTTGCAGAGCATCAGGTACACCAAGTACCACACAGGACAGTGGGGCCTCAGGTTCCTGGAACTGGAAACTGGGTGGCTGTTACAGTTGGCATAACAAAAATCAGAGACATTTCCATTGGGCATTTACCTCTTGAAATGCCTCCTTTTTCAAAGGAGCTCAAAACAGGATGGTCTGTTTTATGTATCCCTTTCTGCTTCAGATGTGGCAAGAGATAATCATTAATTGCTGTGCCTCTGCCTCATCACTGAAGAAAGAAAGCACATGATAGCCAAGGAATTATGGTAACTTGAACTGTGCTATTCTTTTTATAGGTGTATTTATATAGTTTAGATATAAATACTAAAAGACTGTGTTCAATAAACAGTATATTATTTCCTTTCAGAATTCAGTAATTTCAGTAATTAGCACTTTGTTTGGGTTAGGGTTTTTCTGGTTGAGCTTTTTTCGGGCACAGACTTTTGGCTGATCTTTTGTGCTGAGGCAGAATAAATGTTGTCTCACATCACAGACCCCCCATCACCTCTGCAGTCTCTGCATTGCTCAGCTAATGAAACATTCAGCAGTATCTGGGCAGGGAGGGTTACTATCAAACTCTCCCTACTGGGAGGTAAAGTATATCACAGGGTTTTTTAAATCAGAAACACAGCATCTGTATTAGCTATTTTGACATCACTCTTAAAACATACTCAGTGTTGCATGTAACAACCTAGAAGACAAGAGCTATGCTAGCTCCTCAGGATCCCTAGGAAGCAATCTCAGGACTTACAGTAGCTCCAGCAAAGCTGCACCACATGGAAAACCTGCACCTAATCAGCTGGGAAACTTCTCAGCAGGTTGAATGAACAGGGGACTTGTTCAGGGGATTGTTGTTTTTAACATAGACGGCATGTTTGCAAAAGCAGCGGATGCACAACAATGGAAACAGAAGCCACTTTCTCATCTGCAGATGTATGTCTCGGTGCATGCAGAGGTACCAATGGTTGGCAAGACAGCAAGCTGAGATTACAGCTCTTTATGTAAAAACTTGCTCAACCGTTACTTCATTTTATTCTCCTCTTTATTACTGGTTTCATCAAATTATAAATTAGGACAGTAAGTTGTCTGGGGCTCTTAATGGCACATTTGACTGCTGCTCTGAAAGATCATCTGTACAGTCAACAAAATAATATTAATGGGTCATTACTCCAGTAAAGCAAACCACAGAACGGTAACAGCGGTAGCATCAATAGGATGGTGATAATGAACTCCTAGAATTTCCCTAGCGCCTGGTATCAAAACACTTTCCAAAATAGACCGGTATCTTTTACCCCATTTTACACCTGGGAAAACTGAGAAAAGGATCAATACCTGGATTATCAAACAGCAGCACAAGCGGATGTTTGAGGCTCAGAAAGTGAAGTTGATCTCTTTTGTCACAGGTCACATTCTGGAGTTTTTCATTTACCATCACCTTCTTTTTTTCAGTCCGAGCCTTTGCCAGCTCAGAAGGAGACTTCTCTGAAGGAGGGGGAAAGTCTGTGGCTCCCCATTGCCACCCTCATGTCACCCCCATTTGCTAGCTCATGCCCATAGTCTTTCAGCTGTCTAGAAGTATCCTTCATCCCTAGAAGAACTCATTTCCTAAAGGCACACTGTGTATGCTGATGATTTTCCAGGGCTTGCCTGGATGGAGATATGTGGGAAAACTAATCCAAAAATCCTTTGTGAACTTGCTCAGAATCAAAGTAGCCTCAAGTGATTTAAGCTAAGCTAATGAAGGCCTGACTGCGCCTATCTGCACGAAGCTTTCGGTGCCATTTGAATCATCCACTTTATCATATCCTTAATTATGAATCAACAGCATTATAGACAAACTCTCTAAATAAAGGAGAAACACCAGAAGGACAACAGGATGTGGGTAACTATCAAGAAGCATTTTCCTAGCAACTACTCTACAAAAGCCAAATCTTACAGTCCTGACCAGGGAAGACAAGCGGAGCCCGCATTGATGTCCCAAAACTCCATCATTACCATGCTGAGCATGAAAACGTGTTATGTGTACTTTTGACCATCAGCCTTGTGACCACTTTTAATTTGAGGAGGCTTGCAAACATCTGTTTGAGAACTGCTTTTTGAGCAATTGTTCAGGACCCTCAGCTTTCACTGAAAGACATCTCTGACCCTTGAGGCTGGAGAGAAGCACCGGAAAACGTAACACCACAGGGACTCAAATTGAAAGATGAACTCAGATTCCATACTATTCTTTTGACCTTTTCTTAATGTCTCATGAACTTTAGACCAGTCTCAGCATGGTTATTCAGGACCCAGCTCCCCCTTTCCAGTGGTGAAAGACAGGGTCCAGTAGCACATTCCCAGGAAGAAGCCCACCCTCCTGGAGACCTTCTCCCACAGGGATGGAACTGAGCCTGCACCAGCCATACTTCAAATCATTTAGAAGCTCGGGTTTTCTGCTAATCTGCTCCATTTGAACAGAAGCAGCACAGTCAGTGCTGGAAGCAGACCAATGCCTTGGAGAAATACTTCAGTTGCTCCCAGCTCTGGAACTTAGGCATCACTTTTGATCTGCCCTGCATGCTCTTACTAGATCAATGTATCATCACACCAGTTCCCTCTGCTGAAACAGGGCATCATTCTCCCTGCACAGCTAAATGCCTCACCTAGGCTCTCATCATCTTATAGCACAGATCAACTCCAATTTTCTCTTCTCAAATATAGAAAATTGCCATTTTGCCCTCCTTGTATCATTTGAGAACACCACTGTAAAGACAATTTTTTTTAGCTTCACTTCAGACTATGCCCCCTTCCCTTCTACACAGCCATCCTCTCACCTCCCTTTGGTGGCCACATCAAACCTAAGCTGCTTGGTCTGTATTTTCAAGGCACTTCACAACTTTCATCTGCCTTACCCACCATTCCTCACAGAATTTCCAGAGATCAGCTCTCACCTTCAATCAACCCCAGTGCCAGATGGAAACAGACCCAAACCCTTCCCTCCCTCAACAAATCCTTTCTCCCTGCCTCAAATCCCCCTTCTCCCACTCCCCAATACAGCTAACTAACATGAGACAGCAATTCCTCTCTTCTGTGCCAGAGACTCTGGCAGATGGCACCGCCCTGTTGATTACAGGATAATCCTTCTTTAAAGGAAGAGAAAGGAAAAGAGATACACCAAAAGTTTAATAAGGAATTTGAAATGGAGTTCCCACATCTTTGCACAGACTGGAAATCATCCCTGGGGTCACCAAGTGCAGTCCCTGCCATCATATGCACTGCATTGTATTATCTCTCTGTAAGCTTACTGTGGCTTAAAAGTAGTTGGGGTTTTGTTTGTTGACATTCCTACCAAGAAGCTGTTCCAGCCTACCTGTTCTAATGGCTAGAAAAGCATGAGCTTATTCATGTCCCTTTGTTCTTGTGATAACATTGTTCCCCAGTGCAAATAGTCTTTTTTCTTCCCTAAAGTTTTTACAAGCAGTAATCATAACCCTGCTAAGCCTTCATTTTGCTGTCAACAAGCCATGCTCCTTTAGCTTTCTTTTGTAAATCGGGCTCTCCATTCTACTGATCTCTGTAACACCCCCCACCTGCATCTGTCCCTGTTTTAACTCACAGGGTTTGAGCATAGATATTCCACAACTGGCTGTACCAAGCAAGGATGTTAACACTTCCTTATCTATACAGCCCATACTTTTCCTAATGTAGCCTTTGTCCTTTTCACCAATCATCACAACACTGGCCACAAAAAACTTGTTCAAAAATGTTGATTCTGTAGAGCTGATGTCAGACTAACAGGCCTGTTCACACGGCTCTCCCTATTTCTCTTCCTTTCTTGAATACAGACACTGTGTTTGCTATTCTTCAGTCACACAGTGCCACCCTTGAGTTGATAGATTTATTAAAAACTCTTACTACCAGATTTGTAATTTCACACATCAATTCTTCCAGAACTCTAGGACCGAAAGTTTACACTCCACACACACACTCTCCCCACTGCTTGTGGTATGGAAAACTTTAAGCTTTTATTCCACTTGTGGTAAGGCAAACTCTGTTCCTGCACACTTCTTCCCATTAGCCACTGCAATTTTACCCCTCTGCAAACTGTTTACCTTGAATTTCTGTGTACAGATATTGAGTGAGTGATGATTCTATGCCTACAGTGAAAGTGTGATATCGGATTTGTGCTGAAATGGCAAGAAATACATAGGATATATTGATCATTTCAGAAACTTAGTAGGAGTATTAAGATGAACAAGTATGTTTCAAAACCATCTTTGTAATGTTTGAGGTAGAATAAGCATCATATATTGACTGGGCCGTTAAAACAAAATCTCTCCCAGGATTTGAGTGCATTTCTGCAATAAAAAGAAGAGAACAGTGCTTGTGGCAACCACAGCCTCAGTAATTGCCTGGGGACCTCATGAGTAACTGAAGCCCAAAAGATGAAGGGAACAGGGAATACCACTGGGGAAAACAAAAAAAAACCAAACCAAAAAAAG